>VZTB01002334.1:23225-67598 GCA_013397245.1 Thryothorus ludovicianus
AAAACAGCAGGGGCCCTGCTCCCCAAAAAACAAACAGCCAGGGCCCTGCTCCCCAAATAGCCAAGGCTCTGCTCCTCCAACAGCTGGGACCCTGCTCCCCCAAACAGCCAGGACCCTGTTCCCCCAAAACAGCCAGGGCCCTGCTCCCCCAAAACAGCCGGGGCCCTGCTCCCCCAAAACAGCCGGGGCCCTGCTCCCCCAAAACACCCAGGGCCCTGACCAAAACAGCCAGGGCCCTGCTCCTCCAACAGCCGGGGCGTGGCTGCCTGGATTCCTCCACAGAGCAGATGATGCTCTGCCCCAGGGCAGGACACGGTGCCAGGTTCGTGGGCAACTCCCGCTCACAGAACCACAGAATGGAGGTTGGGAGGCACCACTGGAGCTCACCTGGCTCAGCAGGGGCCCCTGAGCACGCCAGGATTGTGTCCAGTTGGCTTTTGAGGATCTCCAGGGTGACTCCACCACCTCTCGAGGCAGCCTGTGCCAGCGCTCAGTCATGTGCAGGGCAAAGTTCTTCCCCTGCTCAGGTGGAAGCTCCTGTGTTCGTTTCTTCCCATTACCTCTGGTCCTGTTGCTTGGCCCTGGCCTCTGGCACCTGCAGGCACTTCTATAACATATATATATATATGGATATACACTTTATAATGTCTGTATCTTTATCCATCTCTGCACTTCCCCCAGCTCCCACAGCCTTCCCCTCACAGGGGATTCTCCACCCTCTCATACCCTTACAGGCCCCACGCCAGGAGCTCCAGCTGTGCTCCAGAGGAGCCCAGAACTGGACACAGCCCTCCAGGGCTGAGGAAGGGGCAGGATCAGCTCCTGACCCTCCCCAGTTCAGCTCCTGTGGCTCATTTAACACTCGAGGTTTGCTCCAAGCACTTCCTGGATTGGGGTTTGCTTTTGTTTCCATCCCATTCCATCAGATTTGTGCAGTCCCACCCCATGGCAGGTCCATGTGGGATTCAGTACTGAGAACAGAGGACCTGGATCCTTCCTGAGCAGTGTCTGCCAGCAATGGAGCCAGCAAGTTACTGGGCAATTCCCAGTGCAGAACTGGTGGCTCCTGACTCTCAGCCCCAGGGATTTTCTGTCCCAAGATGATTCTCACAGGTTCTGGTGTGACTGGAAACCACTGGAGGCATCAGCCAAGCTATGGTCTCATTCCTGCTGTGACAGGACAGGCCCTTAATCCTCATCTCAATGCCACCATGTTTGTCACAAATTTCACTGAAGGCCAAGAGGAAGCAACAGCAGGGGTTGAATCTGGCCTCATTCAGACCCGAGCTCTCATTTTCCCAACTATTGCATTTTAGCTGCAATCATGATCCAAAAAATAAAACAATTAATGGAGATTTAACTGAGATAGTCTGAATTATTTTTTCCTGTGATTTAAGTGCTAGTGACAGCTGCTGTTGCAGAGCTGCCTTTCAAAGGGGTGGTGTTAGGAATTCCCTACCTCCTTCTGGAAGGAGATTCCTCTTACCTCCACTGAAGATACATTGTTCAGCCCTGGGGTAAATCCATGCCTTGGTTTTGGGTCCATCCAAACTGGAACAGTCTTATAAAAGGACCATTTACAAAGCCAAAAATTTAACTTTGTTTTGAAAGTTTATTGGATCATCTTGACACAAAATCATTACAGCAGCTTGTGGTATGTTGTTTTCTTTTTCTTTTTTTTTTTTTTTTCCAGGGAATGTTGATAGCAAATAAATTTGTGAATGTAACACATCATACAGTTTCAAAATTCTAGAATCACTGCACAGGATTCTGTAAGAGACTCTACATGCTAAAGTGACAGTTTTCATCCATGAATTAAAAAACCCAAACACTAATTGAGGAACATTATCCTTTAAGACAATTTTAATATGTTCCATTTCTAATACACAACTGGCTAACCAAGGGAGGCTGACCAAAACCAAACCCTCCACGTCCTGGCAGTGCAGTCGGACACGGAGCTGGGCCTGGCAAGGAACCCAGAGCACCAGAGCAGAGCCTTTGCCAAAATACCTCCTGTGGGAAGAGTGTAAAGAGCACAAGACACGCATAAAGTACAGGACATCACCCAAGGGATAAGATCAATACTTTATCCTGCTCCCTGCATAGGGGTTTGGTGTTTTAGGAGTGGTGGTGGTGCTGGAGATGTGCAGACCCAGCCAGCTCCTCCCTGGGCAGTTTTTTGGACCAATCAACTGCTCCTGACCTGTGCCTTGAAGCAAAACTGTTCCATGGAGTTTTGCTCACTGGATGAGGAACAGCAAGGAAAGAAAGGGAGCAGGGGGAATAAAAAATAAGTTGAAAGCAAGGGATGTTGGAGAGGGACATCAACTGAGCATCTCTGCAGGACACTATGACATCCCTTTCCTGTCAGTGACTCCACAAGATTCCAATAGTGCAGAATGAGCACTTCCCAGACTCTCCCTTCTTCCCTCTAAAGCAACTGCTACAGTCCCAAATATGCAGCTCCTCAGCCCCCTCCTCAACCTGCACCCTGGCAGGGAGAGGGAATCCTCACTCCATCCCCTCCTGCACCCTGGCAGGGAGAGGGAATCCTCACTCCATCCCCTCCTGCACCCCAGCAGGGAGAGGGAATCCTCACTCCATCCCCTCCTGCACCCTGGCAGGGAGAGGGGCTCCCAATCCATCCCTCTCTTGTGCAGCCCAGCAGGGAAGGCTCAGCCACAGGGACCCAGGGGCACTTGTGCTGCCAAATCTGCTCTCACTGCTGACTGAGGGGACACAGAGACAGAATGACCCTACTGGTTTTCAGAGCCTAGAGGGAGGACATGGACCTGCACACAAGGGGCTGCACCCATGGCTGTTTCTCTAACCTGGTAATGGTCAACCTCAGCTGGTGAGCGAAAGGATAAAAAAGCAGGAACAGACCCCTTTGGATTTCCAGTTTCTTGCTACAGCTTAACTGTTCAGGAATGTGAAATTGAAGTGGACTCATAAAACACATCAGCAGAGACAGCTCAAAGGGGAGAGGCCTGACAGACTCTGTGTGTGGGGCAGTCGAGGGGAGCACAGACCCAAACAGTAACACTTTCAATCTGTTTCACACTTCCACACTCGACTCTTCCAGCTGTCACTAAAAGAAGGTTAAGGCTCAAGGCAACTACTATAAACAGAAACTCAAACATCCCAGTTCTCACAGGGCTCCTTTGGATTAGCTCAAGGAGATGGAGGATGTTCATATGCTGATCACAATAGATCTTGAGATAATAATAAATCATATATATATAAAAAAAAAACCAAAAAGAGGCCTTCTGGTCCAGCACCAGCCTCTGCTAAAAATATACATCAACTACAGCAGCCCTGAAGACATATTTCATGGCTAAGGATTAAGTCAACCTTCCCTGGCATAAGCACAAGCAATGAACTGTGCTACTATTGATAAAGTCCTGCTCAGTCCCTGTCCCACACAGATGAAGGTCGTGGGATCATCATGAGCTGCTGAATAAATAGTGCCCGCCCCTCCCTCCCTCCCTCCTCCCCTCCCTCCTCCAGTCATGTCACCAGGATCTCTTTGGGCTAGAAAGGGTTAACACCACAGTTTGTAAAAAGTTCTGAAAATAAAAAGGTAACATATAGCCTTAAAATGTCTAAACTGCAACCAATGGTGGAGTTAACTGAAAGCACGTGCCCCAGGGTAGTACATGCGTACGAGGGAGAAACTTAACATTTGGGTCTGCTCATCTTTACACGCTGGATGTGTTTCTTGTTGTTGGAATATTTTGTAAGGAATATTCAGCACTTGGACAATGTCTCTTTCATCTCATCCAACAAGTTGCTAAGCAGGGTAGAATCATTACATTTCCCATCTATGGATACAGAGTTCTCTCCCTTGGAAAGGAAAAAAAAGAGAAAAAAATCCATTAGTGCCTCTTCCAAGTGGGGATAAATGTGTTCCCAGCCAAACTCAGGGACTGGAAAGAAGCAGATGAAGGCAGGGAAGGCTCCAGGTTTAGCTTCTCTCAGGGGTTACAGTGCTCTCACCTTTTTTACCAGTAGGCAGACGTGATGGCCTTGGATAGAACGGCTGTACATGGATGCACACGAATCAACGCGTTCCACAACTGCAGAGAAACAGCAATTTCATTTCATTCAATTCAATTTTAACTCAAGACTTGCTTCCCCTGGAGAGCAACCATTGCTCTGCCTGGCCTCGAGGAACAGAGGCTTCTACAGAGGGGAGGAGGAAGTCAGGGTTAAGATGTGCCTGGCTCCTCCTGGCTTCTCTCTGGGACATTTCACAATAACGAGGTGAGTCATTTGTCTCCTTAGCCACAAATGTTCTATGGCAAAAACACTGCTCAGAATGTATATTTCTTCCCCAGAAATACTTCCAGTGAGGCAATGTCTAATGCAAACACCAGAGCATGATGAAACAGCCAGTTGTTTTGCTGCAGCCAGTGCTCGTGTTTTAATTAATAAACCCAAACCTGAATAGCTGAGGCTCTCCCTCACTGAAATGAAGCACTGGGGAAGGAGTCCAAAGCCCAGCAGATCAAACCCACCCTCCAGAGAACAGTTACAGCATGAACTCCACACCAGCTGCTCCCATGATACCTGTCACATGCCTCACTGGGCTGCAGGAATTCCACAGGGACACAAGGAGAATTCATTTTGAAGAACACTGCATGCTTTGAGAGTTGCAAAAATGGAGAAAACTCTCCCAAATGTACCTAATCTGGACATCACCTGCTCCTGTGATTGCTGAGCCCACGGAATGTTGTGATCACCAAGTACAGCAGAGATTTTAGAATATGGAGTTCTGCAGAAGGTTCTGCATCAAGGAAGACTCACCTGAAAAATGATGATGAAAACAGATCTTTGCCAGTAGATGTTGGAAAGAAATGCTAATTCCATCTACTTTAATAGAACTCATGTGCAGATCTCCAGACTCTAGGAGCTTGGCAAAAGCATCACTGCAGAACAGGAAGGAAAGTAAATGTTTTATTTGAAATGCAAGTGAAATCTGTCCCATCAGCCCCATAAAACGTGTCAGCATACAGAAGCTTAAGTGCTACCAAGCTCTAGGAAAATGGGTTTACAGCAAATATGGAAACCACACTCCAGAGTTCATTGGAACAACTTGTGCCCTCTTGCTGCCAGAGCTGCCTCTGCCAGCCTGCAGGGCACAGAGCTCCCTCTGCAGAGCCAACTGAAGTAGGTCACTGGACATATGTGAACAGTCACCCCTTACAGAGACAGTGGCCAAGCCCTCAGCAGCAGGCAGAGCTCAGCCTGCCAGGGGCAGCACAGGCACTCACCTGTAGCAAGGCGTCGTGATCAAGTATGAAGCACAACTGAAGTGCAATTTGAAATCTAGTTTTTCATGGGTTGAACCTTCATCATTCTGCAACAGGGCAAAGGAGAGCAGATGAGTGGGAGCCCTGAGGCAGCAAGAGGAGGAGCCACCCCTACCCACCACACAGAAACCAGAGAGGAGCTGAGGGCTGAACTCCCTCTGAAACAGCCTGGCTGGGCCTGAAGGATCAGTCTGAGAACCATCCCATCACATCAGCCCACTCAAAGATTTGGGCAGCTGGTGCTGCACCTTTGTGCACCTACAAGAGGTAAGGGACACACTGGGCTCCAGTTCTGCCTGCACTCTACTGAAATAAACTGAGCAGACTGAGTTTAAATTAACACTTGGAGATGTGGTTTAACAGTTCATTATTTCCTGAGCAAAATAATAAATTAATAGTTCCCAGATTCTTAGGTACTAAAATAGGACTAGCATGCTATTTTTAAGAAACCTTTAAATAGAGATAATGGCTGAATCAGGAGTAGCCACAACTGTCTCCATTCATTTCCTTTGAGCTGCTCACACAGCAGTTTCATTAATAACTGTACTGAAATAACATCAGAGACCCACACAGTCTTATCCAGTTCAATACCGATTAAACAATGCCTTCCTCTGACCTCACTCTTGGTCTGGGTTTCCACTCTTAATAACTGCATCTAATTCTTATTTTTGTTTTCCAGCCTTGCAGCAGGCTGCAGTGTCCAACTGAGATCAGAAGTAGACTCCCATTCCCTCTGTCCCCTCCCCAGCAGATCAGTGTGATTTTCTAGCTGACAATGTGGCACATGTTCCAGGCTGCCTTGCTCACACCCTGCCAGGAATGACAATCTAGGACGTGCTGACGCAGGACTGGGGGCACTCTTTGCACAAGATGTGAAAATGTTCCTCACAGAATGGGCTGCTGCAGCAGGGATGAAATGATGCCTAAAAAAAGCTCAAGAGCAGAGCTTCCCACCCGAGCCTGGCTCCCTGACGCAGTTCCCAAGGAAGCAGAGGCAGGGGAGAGCTGCACTTACTTTGACTATAAAGGACAGTGTTCCTTTTAACTTCTGAGCCATAACAATACTCTGAAGTGTAAACACAAACTGGGCTTCATTAGAGATTCCTAGTGTGAAGAGAAGAGAGGGAAAAGTCAGGTCAGAACATGGTTTCCAGATCTAAGTAATGGTTAAAATAAACTGACTTATGTGCTGACCATTTTTGAACCAAGTTTGAAATTTTTTGACTTGGAAGAGAGCTCTACACACAACTGCTGTGGTGAGTCAACATCACAGCACTTGGGTCTCAGAAGCAGCAATGGGAGCTGGCATTTGGTGGAGGTTATTGAGCAAGTGCCTGAGCAAAGTGTCACAGTGTCACATATTTAAACTATTTGCATATGTGGAATTAGAATATAAACATTTCAGAGTAGCTTTCAGAGCTAATTTGAATTCTAATGTTTCCATGTTTTCCTTTTAACATACAAGTCTGTGTCAAGAACTGCCTCATACAGATTTAAAACCAAATCAAATACCCCACTGCTTTTCATGGGGGATTGAAAAGCACCCTGAGGCCACCCCAGCCCTCTGTGAGCTGCTTCAGGATTCAAATTAACTCCTCAGTGAAGGAAGGGAAATTCAGGGAAGTTCACTGATCTGACTGTACTACTGTGCTCTGTACAAAACCATTACCCTTCATTTCTATGTTTAATACTTCTGGAGGGCTCAGCTCCTTTCCTTGCACATCCTTATCACAAACCTTCACTGCAAAAGATCTCTGCCCAAACAGTGGGACAAGAGCTCCAGAATAATTCCAGAGTGGATTCTAAGGTTTCACAAACCTACTACCTTGTTTCATTTTGAATCTCATAACAAATACATCATGAATTTTGGATTCCTGTAGTCAAAGGTGTGCCAGCCTGCAGGCACCTGGAAAAGGAACTCAGACATTTGGACTCCCAGCCTTAGATTAAGGCTTTGCTCTTGTTGTGCAGAACCACCTGCATTACAGCCATACTGGGAGAAGGCTTATCCTCTCCAGGGAACTGTGGGAAAGCCCAGCAACGCCCAGGCAGAGATGTTATTCTGGAAAACAGCAAGAAGTTTAAAGCAGCTCTTCCCACAGGAGGGCAGTGCAGGGCCAGGCACACTCCAAGAGCCCTGTGCAAAGCTGTGCATACCAGGGGGGAGCTGGAAGGGCACAGGTATCCCATCGTGTACTGATGATCCTTCTGGTCGGAGCATTTTAGTGTTGAGAGAGTCCAGGACATTCAGTTCCATGCTCTTAAGGAAGCTAGTGCTTTTGTTCTCAAAGATAACAGACACAGTAACTTGGCTGTCATTCTGGAGGTTTCCTTGAATATCATAGGTCTGAAAACGAAAGGAAAAATGTCACAGGAATGTCAGAAACCTCAAGGAACAGAACACAGCATGGGGATAAAACCAGGTTCAAAAGGGAGGTAATTTGGTACAGCTAGAGGATTATGGAAACACACTGGTGATCAGCTAAGGATTGGAAAAATATCAACTTAGAAATTAAAGTGGGACACCCAAAGGAAAGGAAATGGAGCTTGGTTATAGTTCTGCCTTCTGGGATTGAAACAGTTCTTCAGTTGTGATGACTACATAAAGTCACCCCACTATCCCCAGGGTACCCTCTCTCAGGGAACACAGAGAGACAACATCCAGAACAAACACCCCAAACTCACCATTTTAATGTAAGGGTTTTCAGCAAGAAGGCGGTAACTGGACATGGGCTGAAAAACAAGAGAGAAGTCACAGTCACACCAGAACTAAAGACTCTGAAAAGGGCTGTCAGTGTCCTCCCTCCCAGCCAGCTGAGCTCTCCTTGTCCCCAGGCCTGGCCACAGCTACTCACTGGTAGTGGCTCATCCTCCAGTGTCCCATTCTGCACCGACTCCGGGGGCTCCTCCTCGCTGTGATGACTCTTCTTTTTGGATTTCTTTTTATCCTTTGATTTCTCTTCTTTCTCTTTCTTGTGCTTTTTCTTCTTATGCTTGGAGGATTTCTACCAAGAAGAACAAGAAACTACAACAAACTCTTAAAGAAACCCTTGATTTCTAGCCATTTCCCCTCTACCACACTTCCAACTACAGACTCTTGCTCTTTGCACTTCCTGGACTGAGCAAAGTTTCCTTGTACTGCAGAACTCAAAACAGAGCTACCATTCCTTAAATCCCAAAAGTAATTCCATGTGGAGCCCCAGTAAACCCTGCTCCCCACTCAGCTGCCCACACCTTATCCCAAAGCAGCCTGGGAACAGCACAAGGCTGAATCTCTCCAACTGTTTGGAAGCTCAGCTTTAAGGGACCTGGCCCTTGGCTCAGGAAACAGCTAAACCTCTGACCATAAGGTGTTCACAGCTCCTCAAGGATGGAGGATTTGCAGGTGGTCACTGCACTGAACAGATGCTGCTGGTAAATCCTGTCTGCTGATTTTTAAGGAATTTGATACAGCAGAATAGGCTGAAAGGTGACAGCAACTTCATAGAACTAGAGAACTGTGAAGGTTGGAAAAGATCTCTAAGATCATCAGGTCCAAACATCAGCCCAGTGCCACACATCCACCATTAAACCATGTCCACAAATGCCATATCCACAGGTTTTCTGAACATGTCCAGAGACAGTGACTCTACCATCACCCTGCCCTGGGCAGCCTGTTCCAATCCTTCCCACAAAAAAAAACCAAAAAAAACCAAAAAAAAACCCCAACAACAACAAAAATCTTTCATAATCTCTCATCTAAGCTTCCCCTGGTGTAACTTGAGGCAATTTCCTATTAACTTGAACTACTTACCTTTCCTTCATCCTCCTCCTCCTCCTCATCTTGCTCTTCCCTTTCTTCTTTTTTTACCTCTTGAGGTTCAGCCACCACAGCAGTGCCCATTCCAGGCTCGCTCTGAGGAGGTGAGCAGAAGGACTCTGGCACTAATGGAAAGGAGCTGGGACAAGCCAATCCCACACCAAAAGAAACTCAACAGTGACAACTCCTCACAATGTTATTTCAGAAATGACATTAGGCTAACCTGGTATCAAGGCTTTCATTTTATGCCTCTGAAACTCAGCAAATATGATCACCTGAGGACACGATTCAAAAGATTTCCTCCAAAGAATCAATCCCCTTATATTCCTTGCCTCTTCCTCTAGAACTCCCCATCAAAATTCATGAGAATTTTTCTTTCACACTCTGTCTCTCATGTCTGTTAATGTTGCTGGAGTCTACCTCATACTGGGAAATAAAACCATACAACTGTGTAACATTATACCCATCAATAACAAAATCAATCAAGTCTGGAGCTGCACCAGTATTTCTATTTCTGTTACTTGATTTGCACAGAACAAGCCTGAATTCTCCCATTACAGTCTCCCTGAAGTGGGCAGACACAATATCTCTGCTCCTCAGCAGGAAGTTGAGGAGATGAAGCTGATGTCCCCTTTGTGCTGCAGCATGACACAGCACTCCTGCACAGCTCACAGACAAGAAATAAGCAGAAAAATTTCCTCTAATGAGGGAAGATTCTTACCTGTGGCTGGGGTGTGGGAGCAGCTGGTGGAGCAGTGGAGAGCCAGAAATCCAAGTCTTCCCCCTGAATTTTAGGAGAAAAAAAAGCCATAATAATTGTTTTAATATATTTCTTAAAAATCAAATTCAAAACCCAAACCCCTCAACAATAGCAACAAAAGAAAACCAAAACAAAAAGGTCACAGGGCTGGAACATCTGTCCTATGAGGAAGGGCTGGGANCTACAACAACTAAATCAAAACCTTAAGTCCCCATGGAAATGCAGCACTCCAGAGTGCTCCTCATGCACAGATGCTGTGATACATTCAAGAGCAAAGAAAACACCAAGAAGCTTCACTTTAGTCTTTGAGCACTTCCAAAGCTGGGCCCAGCACCCCCACCAGGGTGTCCCCACATTCCAAGGGCTGCAGTGCAGCAAGGGAGGGCTCTGCAGGGGGGGTTAACAGGAAGGATTCTTCAAATCCTGAGAGCAACTGGCAGGGCTTATAACTGAAAGGTTCTGGAGTACATGGTAGACAGGATGCAGAGCAAATGACACAACACAAGTTCCAGTTATTTTGCTAAGGAGTTCCCCAGTTGGAGAACAGACAAAATATCAGCAAACTCAGCTTCCACGTGAGCTCTGGCAGATCTGCTGTGTAGGCTGCACTAAGCTGAATTCTGCTAACTTAGGAGGCTAAGTAAATGTTATTTTTATTAAGAGAAATCTTTAAATACCTGCTGCTACAGTTGTAAAAATTTAAGGAAATAGGGGTTGAATGCATTCAGCTGTTTGAACTGTGAAATGTGACTGTTCCTAAGCAACAAACCAAACTCAGCAATAAATAACAGCAGGAGCTAAAATAATGCAAATCTTGGAGAATTACCTTTTTTTCTTCTTCCTCCTCCTCTACCAGCTTTTTCTCTTTCTCTTTCTTCTTCCCTTTATCTCTCTCTTTATCTTTATGTTTCTTTTCCTTCTTTTTGGGTTTCTTGCTCTTCTTCTCTGCTAGGGGAACTTCTGAGTCTGGTGACTTCAGGGTCTCGACATTCCTGTGTCTCTGCACTGGCAGCTTCTCACTGTCTGCTAAGGGTCTTGAAAAGAAAGAGCCCATTACCTGCTGCAAACAGCCTCCCTCAGCCTGATGACCTGTCCAAGACAAGGTGTGCTTTGTTTTTAGGGAGCTGGGCCCCCAAGCCTGAAATCAGCACATACTTCTATACCTGGAGTTTATTTATGCAACTGCAGATATTGTCCTTGTGGCTTAGGAGTCAGAGGAAACAACTGGAAGGTGACTGAGAGCCAAGGTCTTGCTGTTTTACCCTTGGAGGTGCCAGCTTGAGGCCTGCAGGCTGAGTAACCCCCACAGGAACAGCTCCATGTAGTGTTACACTGCATTTCCATGGAATCCCTCTCCAAGGAAAAGCAAGGATGTGGAACAGCATTTCCAACAGCGTGCAAATTTGAGCAGTGGAATGCCAGCATGGCTCCAGCAGCCCTTGAAGGGTGTGGGGTTTGCTGTTCTTGATGAGTAGATCAGTCCAATTGGGAATTACTCTAAGTCATTTTTATTTTGGAAGTTCGCACTGTGAATTTCTACTCTACTATCACATTTTACAAGTTAAATGTAACTTCAGACACCTGTTTCCAAAAAGCACCAATAGCAGTTCATATTTACACTGTATCCAAAATCCACTACTTGGGAAAAAAAAAAAAAAACCACCACAAAAATTTCGCTCATTCTTGTCAAACATTTCCAGAAATCAGCAAGAATTTCACCAACTGCATCTTTTTCTATTTCTTTATTTAATGTTAATTTTCCCATATGCACGGCAAACCCCAGTTCAGGAAGATTTCTAATGGCCTCAGCTGCCTCAAATTTTTTGCTTATATTGCATTAAGAACCAGAACAATTTAATTTTTTCACTTTCAGACACTAAGGGAAGATTGAACAGCAAACAGGCCTCATCTTTTACTATTTCAGATTTACCTGTACAGGAACAGCTTAGTGCTGAAAGTCAGTGACAAAAAAAGACTCACAAATGTGAGGGTCTCTAATTTAACAGTTCCACCACCCTTCAAGGACTTGCACATTCCAAAATCAACCAACCTGACAAAGGTCAAGACTCAGGAGATATTCTTACCTGGGAGGCTTCCCTGAAACCAGACTGCGTGTGAGCGTGACAGACAGAGCAGTGCAAGCACAGAAAGAAAGAGAGAGGACACAGACATGAGAAACCATGACAGGAGAGCACAGCACCCATGGCAAAGGGGAGGCAATGGATGCAAGAATCCAGCAGCCCTGGATGCCTCCTGGAGCACAGCACCCAGGACCTGCCCTGCTGGGTGTGCCCAGCACTGGTGAGAATCACTGTGCAAATACAGGGGCTACAGTCAGAAATTAATTTCCTTCTATCATTTATATCTGCAGACTTTGACTGGCCTTCCAAAAAAGGAAGTTTCTCAGAAATTGTTTTATTCACTTTTTAAAAGTGCTATAACACTTTTTCACAAGGTACTGAGGGGCCAAAGCCCTGCAAATCTGGAACTGCAAAGAAAGGCACAGGCTCTCAAGTATCAGAGGAAGAGAGAGATCCTACCCACATCCACAGGGGCCTGCACAAACTTTACAGGAGGCATCCTTGGACCATAAATCAGCAGTTATTTTTAGCATGGTGATTTTGTGAAACAGCAACTAAAAAACAAACCCAAAGCAATCTCCATATGCAATACTGAGCAGCCCAGTGCTCATGGTCACGTGGCTGCAGGGGTTTGAGGAGCTGGCACTGGCACACCCTGCAGCTGGGTGGGGACCAGGCTGCTCACAGGTGTGACACACTGCTCAGTCACATCAGAACAACACAACAGTGGGACCACACTGAAGGGCCACAGGGCAGAGGGGTGGGACAGCCTGGGGCTTACTGCTCAGAGATCACAACATAGACTTGCCATGGACAGAGATTGAGGAGGACAGATGGACACAGGTCACAGCAGAGAGACGGTGAGACACCCAAACCTCAGAGTAACCCACACCTGATCCAGGGACACTGTCTGTGCTTCCAGACTCCTTCAGTCACACTCACACTACATGTAGAGACTCCCCTGCCCTTCCCAAGCCTCTCTCATACTCAGGAGTTGAGATTTTATCATCCAAGCTGTAATGGGAGTCAAAGCTGGCTGAGCACATGAGGTTTCATCAAAGTCATGGGGAGAGACTTCAGCCTTTTCCCCTCATGGCCTATAGTGCCTTTGCCCAGCCCAGCCCTCAGGCATTCCCTCAACAGCTCAGTGAACCCACACACAAAACTGCCACTTACTTATCCAGATCTATGTCAAGGGCCTTATAGGGATCATTGGGATCTTTGTCATCTTCATCACTGGGCAAAGCATTCTGCAGGAGAGATAAAGCAACAGCCACTGAGGCAGCAAACCACTGGCAAGTTTCAAACTCAAGCTTAACACCACCCACAGGAAATTTTTTTGAGCCTGTGAACCCTGCACCAGGCCAGCTGCAGTCAGACACAGTAAGTTACAGGAACAATGCACTTCAATGCAGTATCCAGTTTCAAGACTAATTTAGAACAGAAACCCCTCCTTCATAAACAGCAGGATTTGAATTGCTGCTGTTCAGTTTTGATTAAAGGAAATTTTAGAAACAAATACAGATGACATCATTAGCATCTGCAATTAATTATCATCAGCTGCAAAGCTGCTGACTAGACAGCAAGTTACTGTCAAAGAGAAGCAGCAGAGCATAATAAATGCTATTTGGACAGTGTTACTTTTAGAGCAGGGATGAACATTGTTTTGTTGGGTTTGAGTTTTTTAATTGCTTCAATGGCAATTTTTGTCTTTTTTTCCCCACAAAAAGACAGTAACTTCTTCCCCTCAAAAGAAGAGCCTGGGATCATCTCAGTCATTTCTGAAACAGCTCTGCAAGACAGCACAGCTCTGGAACTGCCTCATTACAGACTGGCTGCAGTTGTGGGGACAGAAATCTCTCAGAGCTGCACACAGAGAAATCCCAGACCCAACCACAGGAACTGACCTCTGGCATCTCCTCTGTGATGATGTCGACGTGGTGAGCTGGAGCAATGTCCTCCTCACTCTCTGTGTGCAGGGAGTTGTGGCGATGGTGTTTCCCTCTCTTCTCCTTCTTCTGTTTTTTCTTTTTCTTGTCTTTCTCCAGTTTCTGTTTATGCCTTCGCTCTTCTTCCAGTTTCACATACTGGTCTGACATGGGCATTCCTGGGGGAAAGCCAAGCTGCTCTCAGGTACAGAGCACATGCACTGAGCACTGAGTGTGCCCTGCTGCTGCTTCCACTCCCCAGAGCCAGGTGGGTTCACACCTCCCTGTGCTTCCACATCACCTCACACAGCCCCCCAAACACCAGCTTCACTGCCCACTCCATCTCTCCAGAAACAGAACAGAGCTCAATCCTGCTCCCTGACTCTTGGCTGCATTACAAGGAGCATCCAAACACTTTTAAGGGGCATTGGTGACATTGTTGCTGTACTGACAACTTTTGGAAAAACAACTTCAATATTTGCACTTAGGACTCACCCCTTGCAATGTAAGGCACTTTATCAACAGCTTTATTAACAGCTTTTCAGCACTGTTCCAAGAAGTGTATCCAACCACTCCTTAGATACACAACTACTTTTGATAACTGAAACAAGATATTCAAACAGTATCTCTACCATTAGATTCTATTTCATGCCTCCTGATCACCTCTATCAGACCTCGAAGATATTTTCAAGGTAACTGCTCCTACACAGAACAGTGGTTCCTCTACAGCTCTGCCTGCATGATATTCCTAATCACAGAACTATTTTTAATATTATCTTAAAAGGAACTCAGACTGCAAAGTACTATTTTCAAATGTAAATAAAGGAGATATATTTAAGACTAATGAAAGCGTGTTCCTTGCCCTTCAAAACCTCAGGTGGAAGGCCTAAGAGGAATTGTGACTTTTGCTAAACTGAATTTCTTTAATTAAAGATTAGCTGTGCTTACCTGGAACTTTCAATGGGACAGAAAGGTCGATCTGGACTACAGGAATATGTTCCACCCCTGGAGTGTCTTGGTATCGCTGGGAAAAGAAAGATTTGTTATGTTCTGAGCACTGCCAGCACAAATTTCTGTAAACAGGCACATTACAAACATCAAGCAGCTCAATCCCTTAAGTGAACATTTTAAAGGACAGCAATGGAACAGCTTGTTAATAATCCTGTGTGGTAGCAGAGTGTGTTTTAAAGCCAGCTGATAACTCTTACAAAGGACCCTACTCTTAGCTACAGTTTTTTAACCCCACTACTGCCCTGAAGAATTATTGCAGCTCTCTGAAGAATTTTTGGTTTGTGTTTTATTGCTAATAACTTGCTACTTCAGAAGATAAATTTGGAGATTAGAGTTGAAGAATATGGGGCAGTCCTTTGGATACAGAGGGGGAAAAGAAAGTTCTTTCCCTGAAAAAGGTGTTCAGAGACCACAGCAACTTTCTGATCCACAAAAGAGTGTGTGTTCCAGGGTCACCCTCTGCAGGCTCTGAGTGAGCTGCCTGGGGATGTGAATGTTGCCATCACCCAGGAATGGGACAAACTGCACCAACTCCCTCACAGGCTGCTCTGGGGGTACCAGTTCACTCAGGAAATTCTCAACACCAACAGGAGTTATAAAAACAGTTGTAGGCAGCCACTCCAGTCCATGCATTATAAAGTGGTCAGAACTGCAGGGAAATATCAGAATATTGCAGAGCAGGCTGCAGCTCTGATATTCAGAGAGCCTTCATACAGGGACAGCAGAGGCCAGTGAGATATTGCAATTCAGACTCACCTTCTGAGGGGAAGGAGAGCTTTTAATATAAAATGGGTTGTTTGCCTGTTCTTGTTTCCGGGCTTCTCGACGCTAAAAGAAGAAGATTTGCAGTTAAAATGTTTGTTTGCAAGCAAAGAGATAAAAGACCAAAGTGCACCAAAGTGCAAAACAAAAGCTCCCTGCATTTTTGGAACAATATATAACTACTGTGAAAAGGCTGGAGCAGAGCAGCTCATATGTGGTAAAGCAGTTCTGAGGTACCAGACACACTGGGATAGAACTGCAGGTACCATCACTGATTCCCATCCCTGGAAGAGTTCAAGACCAGGCTGGAAAGGGCTTGGAGCCACCTGGGATAGTGGAAGGTGTCCATGGCAGAGGGTGGAATCAGATGAGCTTTAAGGTCCCTTCCAACCCCAGCCACTGTATATGATACTTTAACTAATATTCCTTAAAACACCCTTCTTTGCTTTTTAATTATAGACTAGAGAGAAAAACTTTCCAGATATCACTTTTTTGATGGCAATTGGAACGTTCCTGTTTTCATTTCTGCATGGAGAGGAAGAAGTGAAAATTCACAAAACAATCTGTCTCTGTGCAACCAAAGAGGTCAGAGGCATGAAAGGTGGGGTCACTGCTGAGCACAGCCATGTTACAGTCATTCACAGAAGCTGCTGAAGTCCTTGAGCATCAGCTCACATCAGTGATCAGCTTTCCTGAGCTATGGAGAGCAGAAGGGCTCCCTACAGCTACGTGGAGAATCCACAACAGCCCCCACTGCTCCAGCACCACTTAGATTACTACTGAATTATGTAGGGAAGATCATTTTAACATTCACTCACTCTGGCCAGTTCCTCTTCATCTATTTCTGGCTGTCTGTGTCTGGAATGCCTTTGCTCCTCCTCGTGAAATATTGTTTTGGGCTTTTCATCTTCAGACTCACTGTCTGATGGAGGCTCATTGATCCAGGCATCGAGATCCAGGCTGGGAAGAATTGCAGCAAACAATCAGCTTGACTCAGTACCCCTGAGTATTTCAGTGTCTCATACATTTTACTTTATTACTTGATGTTTAAATAAGGGTTTGTGAGAGAGAAGGAACTTTACCCCTCTGGAACAGGGACTTTCTTCTGTGCTTTAGGAGCCACAGGGTTCAGCTCACCAGCAAACAGAGCTATCACTTCCTCAGCTACAGGAACTTCTTTTACTTGTAGCTTCTGAATGTATTTTATTAGCTGCAAGATGCAAGAAGCCTAAAAACAAATGCAGAAGTGATTTCAGAGTAATATTCAACAAGCTGAACCAAACGAATCAACTGAAGTCAACAGAAGGCGTTTTACTCCATTAAGGGAATTAAGAGAAGTAGCATAAACTGCAGGTTTGGAGCAAATGTAAAAAGTCCATATTAAGCTTCTCTTTTAGCTGGGCCCTTTTTGTGCCTGAATAATTTTAAAATTAAATTGTTTTGAGTGAAGATCTTGCTGGCAGCCTTCAGAGATGGCATCAAACTGCAATAATACCTGGGCTTTGTCACTGATAAGAGCTTATAGAAAATGTTCATGGCCACAGAGAGCCACAGACCTGCTCCAAGGCTTCCCATGATAAATCCCAAAGTCATTTTGTTCTCTTACCCTTTCCTGAACCTCCAGATCTGCACTCTGCACAAACTGAGGCAGGCGCTCGATCATCAGCTGTGTAATTTCCTGAGCTGCTTCCTTTTCCCCAGCCTGCTCCTTCTGCTGCAGGATGGATGCATAGAGCTTCACCATGTTCTGCACGTAAACAGCCTGGATGTGGCCTGGCAAGGTTGTAACTTTGGGCCTCAACATTGCTTCCAGGGTTTGGTTTGCTTCCTCCAGGT
The DNA here is from genome assembly GCA_013397245.1 of Thryothorus ludovicianus. Classification (NCBI taxonomy): domain Eukaryota; kingdom Metazoa; phylum Chordata; class Aves; order Passeriformes; family Certhiidae; genus Thryothorus; species Thryothorus ludovicianus. The sequence continues at coordinate 40,718 of VZTB01002334.1, forward strand.
GTCTGTAAGGACAGAGCACACAGATGAAAGGCAAGCAAAAATAAAATCCAGCAGGCAGTGCTTAATAAACAAAGGAATATAGATCACAGCACTTTGTTATAACAGATCTCATGCTCTTACTCAAAATTATCTGCTCACAACTAAATGGATGATGCACAAAAAAGTTACTGGACTATTACTACAGCTAAAGTTGTTTCTAAGTAAAAATGTGATCACTGGAAAAGAAGAGCATATTCTCTTACTTCCTTCATCTGCAGTTTCTATTGTGTAACATTTTTTTTACAAGAAAATTAAGATCTGAGCTGCACCAGCATTCCCCAATATCACACCTACAGTGTGAATTTAAACTGGAGCCCGTGTTCAGTGGCAATTAGGAGACACCAAAAGAGCTGCTAAGAGGAGACTACAGTAACACACCTGTCCAACACCAGAATAAAAGCTGTGTAACAGCTGTATCTGTACAAGCTAGAGACAAAAATATCTGTTGAAGCTAAAAAAAAACATACTGGGTCTAGGAACACTGAAAACTGTGTTACTCTGGGCACTGAAAAATTTTGAGCAAAAAGATGACAATGTTTAATTTCCAGGAAGATGAGGCTCTGTAAAAACCTTTTAACAGGAACAAAACAGGGAGGAGAGAAAGAACTAATTCAAACATGGTGATTGCACATGTTCCCCATAACATAAATGGGGGTAGACCTTAATGATTAAGGAATTCCTTCAATGTCTTAAGATCAAACAGCTTATACCTACAATACCAGAAGGATGCAAAGCTGTTGGAGAGTGTCCAAAGGAGGGACAGGAGCTGGGGAAGGCTCTGAGGAGCAGCTGAGGGCACTTGGCTCGTTCAGCTGGAGCACAGGAGGCTGAGGGGAGGCTCCTCGGGGGCTGCAGCTCCTCCCGAGGGGAGGCAGAGGGGCAGGGGCTGAGCTCTGCTCTGGGACAGGAGCCCAGGAAGGGCTGGAGCTGTGTCAGGGCTTGGGATGGAGCTCAGGGAAAGGTTCTTCCCCCCGAGGGTGCTGGGCACTGCCCAGGGAATGGTCCCAGCCCCGAGGCTGCCAGAGCTCCAGGAGCCTTTGGACACCTTTGGCTGCCAGGGATGCCCAGGGTGGGATTGTTGGGGGGTTCTGTGCAGGGACAGGGGTTAAACTCAATGATCCCTGAAATCCCTTCTGACTCAGAATATTCTGGGATTCCATGATTCACTACCATGGTTTCCTGCATGAATGCGCAAGGCTGGAGAGACACGAAAAATGACCAGATAGTTAAAAATGTCTTGGCTAGAAAAACCTGAGGGGTTGATAGCATGAGGGAACAAGAGAAAAACAATCACTTTGGTGCCATTAAGGTACACACTCTGAACCTGAACCACCCTTCTCTCAAAAACACATTTCACTGACCAAAAGCTTTGCCCAAAAGCTGCCCCTCACAACACCCCAGGCTCTGTCTGCACTTACTCCGAGAACTCCCCGCAGATCCAGGCAGCAGCATAGAGCACCTCACAGATGCCATTCCTCTGGGTGTTGCTGGCAATGAGGTGGGCATTGTCCAGCAGCATGGCCATCTGGGACACCGCAAACTTGCGGATGGCTTTCACCCTGATGGCCACATCCAACATCTGCGCTGCGATCAGGTGCCCGTGCCTCGTGCCCTCCAGCCGGGTCAGCTCCACCAGGATGCTTATGTACCTGTGGGAAGGGAAGGGATGAGTGGGCATCAGCTCTGTGCTACCCTTGTGATGAGCTCCAAGCTGGCAGCTGAAAGCACTGACCATTCAAAGTTTGTGATGTATTGGTAATTGGACTGGCTGCAGATGTCTATGATTTTGGTCAGCAGCTCATCTCGGTACGTCGTCCCTTCGGCTTTATCCACGTGGATCATCAGTTTCTTCACAATCTCCATCAAGTTCTTCTTGGAGACCTGTTAAGGAGGAGGTGAAGGGTTCAACCACTTTCCTACACAGCCAAGTCCTTCCAGTTCCAGTAAAATTGCTGCTGGCTCTTTGCTGGACCCATATCATATTAACAAGAAACCAGTACCACCTCTGTGGGCCCCAATCCAAAAATGAACCTGTTTAATACTGTTCAATGTTTTTTGTTAAAAAAGAGCCAGCTCAAGTTACAAGGTGTTTAAGAAACACTGGATGTGGCATTTAGTGCCATGGCCTGGCTGACAAGTGATGTTAGGTCATAGGTTGGATGGATTTGATGATGTCCAAGGCTTTTTCCAACCCAGCTGATTCTGTGATGACCTTGCTGTGGGAGAGCTGAGGATCAGAATTACCATCAGCAGCACAGAAATCCAAGAGAAAGTGAATCTTCCACTGCCACATTATAAAGTTACAGAGTTTAAAACATTTTTATGTTTATTAAGGAAACAAATTCAGGAGTCATTAATATCTAATGGAATGTATTCCAAAATGGGTGAATTCCAACAGGGCCTGAACTGAGAAACTCCATCCAGTCTGAATCAGAATTTTTAAAGCCCTCATGCTGAGCCAGATATTTTACTTGTCTTGAGTGCCAGAAAAGACAGGGGAGGTGTTATCAAAAGTCTGCTGTGGAGTGGGCAGAGAAAGTTGCATGTTTTCCTTAAACATCATCTTCCTATAGGGTAAGGGGGGCTGCAGAGGAAATAAATGCACATACCATGCCATAGAGGAGATCTAAAGCTCTGAGTCGGATGGACTCATCTTTGTCATCCAAACATTGCAGAATGAGATCCTTGTGAGACTGAACTGACTTGGGGTGCGTTTTCAGAATTTTGGACATAGCTAACAGTCCCAGGTACTTCACTGTGAAAGACAAAATAAAACTTCTTTCCAAATATAGAAACACTGTTTTGTGCTGAGTATGAGATCTTAAAGCTGGTTTCAGCAGAAGCACTTGGTATTGAAACCCTTGAATAAAAATCTGTGATGAAGAAAAGCATTTTTGAAAATGATAAATTACAGACTACAGTCTTTAATTTCATAATCCCATAGACAGACAAGTAATTACATATATAACCCTCATCAGGGTCTTCCTGCACCTCAAGTTTTATCATTGATTAAAAAAGATGTCTTTAATAAATATAAATGCTGGGGTTTGAGAACAGGCACCCTGAGGTGAACACAGCTTTAAAAGCACTAAAGATTGGTGTGTAACAGTCCTGTTCTCAAGGGGAAAAATTGAGATGGCAGGAAAAAGAGCTGCACAAAAGAAAAATTTCCCAGTATTCTTTGCAGCCACTAAAGTAAGTCAACACTCTTGCATTTTACTATTATGCTCACAATGCTGAAAATAGCTGTCACTGCTTTCCAAGCCAGTCTATAAAAAGGGAAATCCCAGAGCATGCAAAGAACTGTTTTACATTTACAAGACCACAAACAGCAGTAATAATTGTTGTCATTTTTTTTTAAAAATATTATTATAAACAAGTGCTCACCATCAAAAATTCTTTCCATATTAAACCTCCCAGCAACTCTTTACAGCACACCAGGCACTACAACCCCTCTGAGGCTGCTGCAGCATCTCCCCAGTGCTTGGGGGCCAACAGCTCCATGAAGACAAGCACCATACTTACAGTTCTGGTCAGAATCTTCTATCAATATCCTCAACTTCTGCACACAAAGCTGGAAAAAAGGACCACACCCTGTTTATTACAGGTCTTAATTAAAGTAAGTCTTCATGAAGTTTACTCAATGCACAAGGAACTATCTGACCAAGACCTGGGGTCTCCAGGTGAGAGGGTTTTTTTAGATTAACAACTTCCAAACAAAAGGATCCTCTGTATGACTGTATGGATAGCAGGAGATGAATAAGAAGTTGGGAAAACTCTCAAACTCTGCATTTTAGAGTGAATTAAGTAGGGTAATTTCTGTAGGAAATGCTTCAATCTGCAGGATTGCACAGTGAGAGGACTTCAGGGAGCTACTGCTGTAACTTCTGTCAGAGGAACACAATCCCATTTTCCCCAGCCCTTGAGATCCCACAGCAGAGCAGAACAAACAACCCCCAAACACAGGGACCCACCTGGATGCTGGCGCTGTGGTTGGGCATCCCCGAGGACAGAGAGATCAGAACTGAAACAGAAGCATAAATTCCAGTCAGTATTTCTGTGCTGGGAGTGCCTGCAACAACAGCCCCTGACAGCCCAAACCTAGCTCAGCTCTCAGGGAAGGGTGCTAGATTATTGTTTGTCTGTTTGCCTGGACTTTTGGGGGCCTGGTGGGAGGAAAATAAGTTGTGACATGAACTTATAGATTCATATACGTTAACAGTAATCATAAGAGGGTAGGAAAAAAAGGGTAAAGGTGGAAACAGCTGCAACAATCAGGTCAAAGCTGCTCTTCTTTGCTTTCACTAAAGTTCATTCCACTGACATCACATAGCAGTCAAGGCTGTTAATATGTCAGCAGCTGAATTTTTAATTGTGCACTTTCCTAATGCAATGGGATGCAGCAAGAGATCCTGGAGTTTAATGTAATTAGATTGGAGCTTTCATCAAGCCAGCCATTGTTGATTATATGGGACACTTGAAAGCTCTGGCAGCACCCAGCCCCACTGCAGAAAAGGTGGGCTCACCCTGGTGACTACTGCTGGCACAGCAGAGCCAAACCAAGGCCAGCTATGCCTGGGCAGGTGCCATGTGCTGCCCTCTGTCCCTGCAGGGAAGTGTGCTGGACACTGCCACCTCCAGAGCTGGCAGATGCCAGGTGCTCCTCTGGTGTTTCAGGGCTCATTTGCTGGCTCTGAGTCTGACATCACCATCCCTGAGGTGTCCTGGGGGGTGAATTCCCCCTGCACCCACAGGATGACCCCACTGGATCTCAGTGAAGGCCCCTCTCATCCTCAATGGAATTACTCTCTGTGTTATTGTCCCTCCCATCATGGCACCTCATTTCCCTGAGGGAATACACAGTGAGTGACAGATCTCTCTTCCCTCTCTGAACTGACCCAGCACAGCAAGTTCTGCACCATTATCCAAAGCAGCCACAGGAGACAGACAGACCAAATGTGAATGTCAATAACCCTGTGCTCCACACTCTGATGGGAAAAGTGCTAAGCCTGAGCTGCAATACTGTGTTATCCCTTTTTGCCTTTGTTTTCTCTCACCCTCCCAGTTATGGAGTTCATATCCCTTCCCCAGAAACTAAAACTGCCAATCAGTAACTCCAATTGCCTCCTCTAAGGAATTACACCCCATTTTTTAACTGCAAAGTTGCAAAATTTAAAAAAAAAAAGCCTGATCCATCATCACATAAGAAAACTTGGCAAAGAGAAATCCCTCCTGTTTTAATTCTATTGCTGCTGGTATATTTTGTAGTTGTAGCAACATTTAGGATCTGGCATATAAATAACCTCATTGTCTGTGCTTGGTTTCAGCCTTCAGCAAACACAACATAGCTGTAGTGAGTGTGCCTCACTCACTGACAACAAAGGATTTCAGCCCCACAGGAACACAAAGTTTGCCAGGAGACTTATTGCATTATAAAATCCATTAAGTTAAAGAAAAAGTGTTTACAGATGGTGTTAGTTGATGACAAAGTTCATCATGTTTTTTTTTCTAGGTTCCAAGTTTCAGTTCTCACCTGCTATTACTGTGTTCACACATTCATATAACAGAGACATGGCTGAGGTGCTGAAACAGAAATCAAGTATATTAAATAAGGAATGAACCAGCACATTTTGAAGAGTTGTCAGCACTACCTTGGAGTTAGTTAGCACCTCGAACTTCACAAGACATTGTCAATATTCTGCTCCATATCCCTTCAAACAGATGAAATGATTCTCACTTAAAAACTGTTGGGGGGAGGAATCTTTAAACAAATGTTTAAAAATTCAAAAATTTTCCTGGAAAAGCAGCAAGTAAGAGCATTGTGACACAGGAATAACGGAAGGAAGTGGTTACTCAAATTCCAGCAGCAGTCACAAAATACTGAAGCAATCTTGTCCAAGAAGCAAAGAATCTGCTGCCCAAGGTCAAAAATACATGACAAGGCAGATGGAGAAGGTCTAAGCCTCTCTCCAAGCCAGTGAGTCATGCCCCAGCAGCAGAGGCTTGGGATGCAGGAACACACTTTCCATCCCTGGAATTCAGCAACCCATTCCAGTGTCTGATTTCCCCCAAAACTCAAATTCAAGGCTGCTTGTGCCAGCTGATTACACAAACAGTGCAGGTCTGAGGATTGCAGAGGTCCTTACAAAGCCTGATGTGTACAAGAGGGGAACAGGAACCTCCCAAGCCCCAACAGAGCAGCTCCAAGTGCAGGGTACACAGGAAGGAGCACAGCAATGCCCTGAGAGGCAGCCTGGGATGCTGAGAACCAAGAGCAACACTTCTGCTCCCTGGGCACTTGGTGGGACAGCTCAGGNGAGAGCAGCTCCAAGTGCAGGGTGCACAGGAACGAGCACAGCTCCAGAGGCAGTGGCACAGCAATGCCCTGAGGGGCAGCCTGGGATGCTGAGAACCAAGAGCAACACTTCTGCTCCCTGGGCACTTGGTGGGACAGCTCAGGGTGCTGTGACTCATTATGAGAGCCAAAATGACTGAATGGAGGCCAAGCCAAAGAGGATTCAGTCCTCACAACTCAGAATTACTAATGTGGGAGCTGGGGAGAGGAGGGAGGATTGTTCACCTCCTGCTTTTTCTGGTGGGTTGTATCTATTTGTTACTGCTGACAACTCCCTGGAGGTACCTGGATGCTGGTCTGCTCTGAGTCTGCCTTAAAGGAATATGAGAATGGACAGAAATCACCTTCCTAGAGCTGCTCTCAAGGCTACACAGATATCTGCTTAAAGCCTTGCTCTGTCACATGAAAAGAAACAAACTTTTTCACTCAAAAACCCCTGCATAAGATCACACTTCCCCTTCATAACTGGGAGAATCCATGTATTCCCTCCAAGGCACCTATTTCCTGATTTCAGTTCAGAATTAGAACCACAACACCACCACAAGCACCTTTAACAAGGGACAAGGAAATAACTTCAACTTTATTTAACCCACATTTAGAACATATATAATGTAAGAACTTTTTCAAAACACATCTGAGCTGCCAAATGCATGAGAAAGGGATTTAAGATATTCCTTGTCACACTGCTTTGGTGGGTAAGGCACTCCCAAAAATCAGGAATCAAATGTGTGAGGAGAACAGGAGAGGCAAATACACAGCTGAGCCTTTTCTAAGCCAGAGTTTTTATACATACTTCACAGTCATCTCTGGCTTGAAAGGCAGTGAAAGGAAAGAAAATTGCTCCAATTTTTGTGCATCCTTTGGAGGAATTCATGCTGACAGTCAGACACCCAGAGACTTTCCTTTAAGGTATTCTCTCCCACTTAGGCTTTTCAGAAACAACCCTGATCTAAGATTATCTTTTGATACTTGAAGCCAATATACCAAAAGTCAAGAAAAAGTTATAAAATGCATCCTCACCCCAGCTGTTGACCCACCCACCAGGTCCTTCCCCAGTTGTGACTGAACAAGGCAGGATCTGTCACACATACCTGTGGATGAGGTTGGTCAGGGGCTCAATCAGTTTCTTTCCCAATCTTGGTTCTAATGGAGTAAGAGCACCAAACTATTTAAAGAGAAGAAAAGTGAGTTAATATCTGCTTTTCAACAGTTTCAAAACATTATGCAAATTACAGCTCACTGTATTTAAACCAAGCTATACTGACATATTTTTCTCTTTGGTTACATTCACAAACAGTAGAAGATATCCCTGGTTTCTTTTATTCCGAATGAATGGTAACTATGCCTCCCAGCAAGAAATCCATTTTCACACCTAAGGTAATTAAATGAGAACCTTAATCCTGCAAACAAAAAGCAGAATACTTGCCAGTTTTATAATTTTAATGAGAACCCAATTATTGGTTGATGACGTCATCAACTTGAAGAAGAGTGGAGCAAGGGAAAGGTAATTTTTGGGATTGCGTCGAGCCAGCTCACAAATAACATTTACTGCAGCAGACTGCACACCTGGGGAAAACAAGTGGGAGAACACAAATCCCATCAATGCCTTAATTGTAATGGAAGTTTCTGGTGCAGAACCCCCACAGCAAAAGCAGCTGAAGCTTTAGACCTGCGTGTCCAATGGTTTGGCCTCATTCCCAACCCTGAGGCAGTAAAGTAAATACAGGGATGCAAGAGCAAACTGAGCAAGGGTTTTATTGAATTCTGGCTATTTTCTAATAGAGCAGCAAGCCAGGTATCTGCTTTAGATCCAGCATGACAAAAACCAGCACACTGCCACATCCCTGCCCTGGACTGTGGAGAGCTGGTTGTGGGACAGGGACAACACAATCAATAATCACCCACCAGAAAGTTTCCAGTCACGTTTGACTTCTCTGATATGTATTATTTAAAAATGTTTAAATACAAACCAAAATAACAATTCCTTAAATGATTGACTGGACATGTTCACTCCCTTCTCACTGCTCAGCCTCTTACATGGGGGGTTGTCAGTTTGGAATGTTTTAGTCTAGACAGGCTGGGTGTCCTAGCAGAGAGCAATCCTTCTCTCCACAAAGCAAACCAGGCAATTTCATCCTCTCTCTACAGGTGAGGGATTTTGCTTTCTTTAATAACATTGTCCCTGGAAGATGAATATTCCATGCCCACAATAAAACAGTCCAGGAAATGCAGTTAAATTTCTCCTTGTAATTGCAGATACAAATCAAGTGGTGATCAGATATACATCACACACAGAATTCCTAAAACAAGTTTTGGTGCAGTGAGGGAACACCAGCACCTCCTGAAGACTGTGCAAAAAATGTGAATATGATGCAGAGCAACCACAGACTTCCTGTGCTGCTGCTGACCTGCACTGACACAGTACTGAGGGGCCCAAAGAGCAGTCTGGACTCAAATAAATAAAAATACACTAAGGGATGTTAAATCATTTTAAGTGTGCCCACTGCAAGCCAATAGCTGCAGCTTGCTAAAAGCACAGGAAGTAACAGAAACAGAACTCTAAACCCTGAAATCAACTGAAATGTTTTTAACAGCCAAGTTCAGTAAGCAACAAATCAGGAAACTTTAAGCTGCTTTGTCCATTAAGGTTTAACCCACTGACACAATTTCAGTAGCTTTTGGTTTGAAAAAATGAACATTTTAAAGAACATATTTTTAATATGGCAACACCTGTCAAAACTCTCCTCTGCCCACCTACCCTGAAACAGGTGAGTCAGTGCCTGAAAGATGATTACAGCACTTTCCATGTATTCTTTTCTCTACAGGCTCCACAAGCTCATGGACCTCCACGTGTGGGAGCAGAAGTACATGTATAAAATCCACTCACCGGGATCTGGATCTTCAAGTTTCTCTTTAAGGCGAGGAAATGCAGGACGGAGGGACTCTGGGTACTTCAAAAAAACTTTGTACATGATTAACACTGCCTTCTTCCTGATGTAAGGCTTTGTGTGAGACATCTGTTAATGAAACAGCTGCAGTCAGCCTCTGAGCAGATCTGTCTCCAGAGCTCCTATGCTTCTGCTGCCAAAGCTCTTCCTGGGAGACTCAACTGCTTTTTGAAAACTCAACTTCGAGGCAAGAGCAAAATACTGTTGTTTACCACCAAAATTAATGAATGTATTTCAAAGTGATCCTCTTGATCTAACTAAGGTCTGTAAAAGCTCCCCTAAACCCCCATGAGAATGAAGCAGCAGTTTTTTACATGTATCAGTTCTAAATGCAAGGTACTTATCAGATTTGAATAACTTAACATTCTATATTATAAAGTTATTTCAACCTTATCAACTCACCAATGTCATGATGTCATTTGCCAAGTCCCTGGCAAGATCTGGAGTAACAAAACAGGACAAGCCAGTCAGTGCAACTCCAGTATCATACTGGTTAGGGCTACTCAGATCCTAAAAAAAGAGAAACACGCTCAAAAATTTAAGATCAAACAGGATGAGAAGAAACAACTTCCTCAGACTAATTTTATTTGTTCAACATAAATGAAGGAGAGGTCGTGCGTCATGGGAATATTTATATATCAACTACTAACACCTGCTAAAGTACAGCCAGCTTGGGGTTTAATAATGGGAATGAGGAACCATAATTAAACAAGAGAGGGATGACTGCAACACAAAAACAGAGAGATTGCACCTTGGTAGTGTTTTGGGAACAGCAGTAGTTTTTAGACATTCATTACAGGATCACAAACATTTAAAGTCCTAAAAAACTGGTATTAAACACTAACCCTGCTAAATCCAATTCCAAGTGCCATCAACATCACTGGGAACAAGCACTCTTGGTGAGTGGTGTCCCACCTTAATCTAGTGGAGAAATGAGATTATTCTTCTCCTGAGCTGCTGGCAGGATCACAATTTCCAGTCCACAAAGACAGGACACAAGTTATGTGTGGGGAACACATTTATTGGTCAAGATTCCTTGGATCTATTTGTAGTCAGTATCCTCCCCAGGCCTCCACAGCCTTTCATGTCTTTCTAAGCTTAAGTCTCTTAATCATAGTAAAATTAATCTGAGCATGTTCAAGTAGAGACTATAAATTGTATATCAGGAAATACAAACATGAAAAAGCTGCACAGAGCATTCCCACATGGACTGCTGAATTAAGAGTCCACATTCACGTGGACACTGAAGCTGCTCCAGGAGAGCTAAACATAGTCAGTCCTTTGGGGTTCTGTGTCATTTGCATCTCATTTAAAAATCTGCTGCAGATGGTGGGAAATTAGAGTCTACTTTAAGAATAATGCAATTTACTTCTTAAGGAGCAAAAAACTGCAATTCATTCTGGCTTTAATGTATTTTGAGAACTGATAAATCCTTCAAATCTCAAGTTGTTGGATCAATGAAACATGAAAAGGCATAAAGAAAGATCCTTATAAGTAAAAACCTGGACACAAAGTGGAAGTAGCCAGTAAGTGACTGCAATTCAGTAAAATAAAGTGTCCATAATAAAGACAATAGATATTTACATTCAGCAGAGAATAGTTCAAAAGAGAAAGGGAAAAATATTAATTCTTTAGTGAAGATACTGGATAACATCCCACTGTTCTTTTTTAAGCTAGGAAAACACATTTTGGTTGCTCAGATGGTAAAAATGTAGGCACAACTTGTACTGGATCAGTTAAGTTTTAAAGCAGTGATACTTAAAAAATGAAAGTTAAGAGCTTTAAAAAAATACCTGTAACTTCAAGAATGGGAAAACTACACTGCAAACGAGTCACTCTAAGTGATAAAGCTCTATGAAAATGAATATACACATGGTTACATGAATACAGAACAAAACTTTCCATATGCTCTTCACTATTTTTACATCCAATTCTAGCAGAGAAGTCAAAGTCTGATCTGGAATTACAAAGAGTCCTCCCAAGTAGAAATGTTGTGGAGCCACGTCACTCCTGAGCCACTGCTCATTTTACTACAGCAACAGGGGCATTTTTCCTGCCTGTTACACTCTTATAAGCACTGCCTAGAGACCAGAAAAGTTATTTCTGTCACCATTCTCTGTGCTGAACAAACAGAGCTGGTATGAGACAGCACAGGGAGGGCTGTGCACAGCTCCTGAGTGTTTCATTAACCCCTCAGTTTGTGGAATGACAGGAGACTGCAAATCAAGAATTCTGCTTAATGGAGAAATACTCAGTACAGATGTGAAAGTACAAGTAGGGAGAGAGTGCAAGAAAAAAAATGAAGAGCTGAACATTTACCTTTCGGATCTGATTAGTTGTCAACATAATGACATCAGTCCCTTCATGAAAGCACTGGGAGGCAGCCAGGTAACCAATGCGCTGGGAAAGGGCAAGGAGGAAAACAGGGTTTGTTTGTAAAGTCAATTTAGACAATGTTTAGGTGGAAAACAACTGGTGGCTTTATAAGCAATATTAAAAAGATGAATGACTAGGCTTGTATAACACAAGAGGCATGAGAGGGTTCTCTAGAAAAGGGGATTTACATCAAGAAAGAATAAATTCACAGAAGTAATGTTCTATTCATAATTTATCTCTTAGGGACAATAAAACCACCTTCACCTTCTCTATTTTGTTACAACACAGTTCAGTTACCACAAAGCTGCAGAAATAAGGTAGGATAAACGACATTAAATTTATTTGTCAACACAGATGATATATCTGAGTTTCAGGTATAAAGCCTCACTTGGAAATAATTCCTTAGGAAGTAACATTCCACCCTGTTTGATGAAAAAAGTCTGCAACAGAATATGAAACCAATCTTTGGAGAACAATTATAAAACTAACACAAAATCAAAAATGCCTGGTACTAGGAATCTCAGGTGATCTTCATATGAAAATACCCTGGCTTTTCACAGAAGGTATCTGCCAGCTTGGCCAGGACAGCTGCATTTACAGAGAACTCACCTTGAATGTAAACTTGGAAGCACTCATAACTTCAATAATGTTGAAAGCAGCCCAACTGATGTCATAGCCCAGCATCTGTAACTGTGAGCAGAGAAACCAAGATAAACTTCTGAAATAAGAGACTCAAGAAAATAGGTCGAGACACTTCCCAAAATTGAAAATGCAACAAGAGTCTGAAAATGATACTGTAAGACATCATAGGTTTATGAGCAATGTTACACTGCACCACTCACAGTAAGTGAAAGACATTGTAAGTTTTAAAAAATTTGCTTCAGTTCCAGGTTGCCCAGAGCAGCTGTGGCTGCCCCTGGATCCTTGGCAGTGCCCAAGGCCAGGCTGGACATTGGGGCTGGGAGCAGCCTGGGACAGTGGGAGGTGTCCCTGTCATGGCAGGGGGTGGGAATGAGCTTTAAGGTCTCTTCAAACCCAAATCATTCTGTGATTCTATGATATGCAGTTATAAAACCATTGGTGTGAAGGGTTTTCCTCCTGATTTTTTTTTAAATAAACACTGTAATAGAATCACAAAAAGAATTCTTTACCAATATTTCTGTCTTCTCCTTGTCAACAAATAACTGAAAAAACAGAAACAAACTGAGTTTCAAGTGCTCATGTCACTATGTTGTAAGAATCAATCCAGTTGAAAATAATTTCTTTTAACTTGTTTGTTTTAAATGAGATTCACTTCCTGACCCATCACAATAAAATCCAATTGTACCAAACAGAGCAGGAACGTGCAGCCTCTGATGTCAGAGCTGGGGAGTGTTGCCCCCATAGCCTGCATGGAGAGCAGGAACCCAGACCCAAGGCTGGCTCCAAATCAGCAGGAAAGAACAAAATCCAGCTGCAATTGCATGGATGTCTGCAAGGCACTTACATAGGTCAGTTTGCAGACTGCGTTTGCCTTCACTGCGATGTTGTCTTGCTTCAGCTCCTGCTTGATCTCGTCGATGCACTGTGAGATGTATTTTGCCTGAGGAAAACAAACAAAAGTTTGAGCTCCTTTACCAGTTTCTCAAGTTTCCAGCATGTTGGTGAGGAGAAGCAGCAGAACTCAGCATTTGCAAGCACCAATCTCACACACACACACTGTTTAGCAGGCACTTAATTCTAACAAAGTTACTCATTAAAAAGAATCACAATTCTGTTACAAAACCAAAAGTATGAGATGTCTCTTTGGTGGTTATCCCTTCTGCCTGTCCCTCATAATTACACCACTCCAAAGCTCTAGATTCAAGAATCTGCAAACATCAAGTTGTTCAGTGGAGACTGAGTAGGCAGAGAACAAAACCAGAGTTGCCCACTGCTAGAAGGCTCCCTGCCCCCAGAGGGACGTCAGAGAACATCTGCTCATTACATGACAAGAAGAAACTGTCAAACACTGCTAACAGCCCACAAATGAAGGGTGCCTGATGAAAACACACTGAGCTACCCCACTTTTGGACATGCTGCCAATGGTGACACTGTGGGTGTGCACCCACAACACTCCCTGGGCCTGAAGGGACACAGCACAAGGCCTGGATGGGACACAGGTGCTCCACGGATTCCCCTGGCCATGGAAAGTTCCATGGAAAGTCATGAACCCCCCTCTCTGGTTCTCAACTTACACGAGCCCTTTGCCATTTACACATTTTGATAAATAAGCTATTCGTATGAATTTTTCAACAATTCAAAAAGACAAATGTCACAATGTTTACATTTAAATATTGGTGTTTCACATCTTTCCAAGCAACTACATCTGTGCTTGTGGGAAGGATGTGGCAAACATGTGATTTAAAATTATCTGTACAGATTTGACTTTATAAGCAGAATTTGCTCATCCAAAGATTCTTCCAGTTCACAATTAATTATTACTTAAGTACTGAAGGCATCTGCTACAGGAATCATGAAAATTTAAATGCAAAGAAATAATCTCTCTTTTCAAAGCCATGCATGCACCAGAGTATTTCACATTCCTAACTACCAGAGGAACCTGATTACCTAATGCCTGCCTGAATACCATTGCTTTTCTCCAAAATGACACTTTCAGTGTAGAAATCTACTGGCCTGACTTTAAGCAACATTTTTTCCCCTTTACATTAACTTTTGTGTATTGCAACCATTTTTCAGTCTCTTACAAGTGTCCTGGAGCACCACTCATTATTCAAGTCACAAAAGTTGGCTGCCAGAAACAGTGAGTGGAGAATGGATCAGGAGCAGCCCTGGGGAGAAGGACCTGGGGGTGTTGGTGGGTGGGAGGCTCAACCTGCCCCAGCCATGGGCACTGAGCCCAGAAACCCCCCCTGTGCTGGGCTGAGCCCCCAGCCTGGGCAGCAGGGGAAGGGGGGGATTCTGCCCCTCTGCCCCTCTCAGGTGAGACCCCACCTGCAGAGCTGCCCCAGCCCTGGGCAACAACACCAGGAGGACGTGGAGCTGCTGGAGCCAGTCCAGAGGAGGCCACGGAGATGCTCCAAGGGCTGGAGCCCCTCTGCTCTGGAGCCAGGCTGGCAGAGCTGGGGGTGTTTAGCAGACAAATGAATGAACTTGAAGAAATTTAACATATTCCTAAATGCCTGTGTTTGGCATTATCCTTACAGTGGGAATTCTCACGTTAAGGGAGAGCACTGTAAACACCAAAGAACCCTTTCCTGCACACAGTTTCCTTCTGTTCTCCTGGATACAGGTGAGTGGATTGCAGCTGCCAAAACTAGAGATGGCATCACCCCCAAACACTTAACAACATAGTGACCAGGTGACTTTACCCAAAAGCAGAGCTGGGATTCTAAATCCTTCACCTGAGAGTGATTCAGGTCCTGACAACTCACATGGGAAATTTAAACTCTTGAGTTTATACTTGAATATAAACTAAAAAAACCTTCTGAGGATGGAAAATAAATACTTCATCAAAGATGCTGGAAGAGTGACTTACACGATGTGCAACTGATCCACAAATATATTGTACTTGGCCTTGAATATTTTATGCCCACAGAAGAGCATGCTGGAACAGTGTCACAGAATCCTTCACGTGTGTATCTTGTTGCCACAGCCTGGGCAACAAGGCCAGTGATGGTTCTCAGGGCAGAAGAACACTTGACACACAAGATTCTCAGTCTTCACATCCATAACCAAAAGCCTCACTTATTTCTCAGTGCATCTATCCCCAAATTATTCAATCATTAGCTTAAGCTCCTCAACCTCTTCAGAGTTGAACACAACTCACTATGTGTGCAGCAGGGGTGGAAAAAATAGAGGACAGGGAAGTTTAGTAGTGCCCAGCCTAGCACAGTTGAACTCCAGAGTCACCAGCCCCAACATCCCACAGGCAAATCCCTGCCTACCAGTTAGTCCAGCTTCTGGAAAAGCATATTACAGAGCTCAGAATCAGATCTGCAACTGAAAAAAAGGGATTAGAGAGAGCAGAAAGAAGCCCTTCCAAAACAGCTGTACTTTAAATCCCAAAACACTCCAAGAAATGGCAGGCACTATATATAGAAAGCTTTACAGGATCAGCAGGTATTAACTTTTTGTTAATCCTGCAGAGTGGCACTGACGTGAATGAGCAATATGAGGAAAACTGATCTATTCAGTCTCCCTCCTGAATCTGAAAGCCAAGCACCACACCCGGCTGGATCCGCTGCTGCATTTCACACCCACAGAGCTGGGAGGGAACCCGGAGGCGTGCGCGGATCCTTAGCGAGGCTCTGGCTCCTGGAACAATGACCCGGGCACAGCGCCAGGCAGGACCTGCACCGAAGCAATTCCTGCTGACCGACACCCACAGCCCACCAGCTGCTCACTGGGGTCACACCAGACAGCAAAAGGGAGAGCAAACACTTGATACAATGAAAAAAACTGTAGTCATTCAGCAAAGCCTAAATACTTGGAAGGAAAAAACCCCTCACATTTACATACTGACACAGCAAAAAAAATCTGGCTATCTTGCCCAGCACCGATTCTGTTTTTGCATAAATCCTTCTAATATAGGAACTTCCTAGTGTGGCAATTAAAACCAATATTTCCCAGGATATGACTAGCTCTGGTCTTCCTTAAATGCTTTTGAGGGAAAAGCCCTCCAGGATCAACAAGTTCAACAGTTGTTAATCCAGCACTGCCATGTTCATCCCTAAAACACATCTCCAAATGCCACGTCCACGTGCTTTTTTGAACACTTCTAGGAACAGTGACTCCACCACTGCCCTGGGCAGCCCCTTCCAATGCCTGACCATCCTTTCTATGAAGCAATTTTTCCCAGTATCCAACCTAAACCTCACCTGGCACAGCTTGAGGCCATTTCCTTCTGTCCTGTCCCTGTTTCCTGTGAGCAGAGCTTGACCCCCTCCTGGCTGCCCTTTCTTGTCAGGGAGTTGGGCAGAGACACAAGGTCCCCCCCTGAGCCTCCTTTTCTCCAGGCTAAGCCCACCAAGCTCTCTCAGCTGCTCCTCATCCCATTTGTGCTCGAGCCCCTGCTCTGGACAAGCTCCAACCCCTCAATGTCTCTTCTTATCATGAGAGCCCCAAACCTGACCCCAGGATTCAAGATGGGGCCTCAGCAGAGCCGAGAGTTCACTTATGCTCCCAGTATTCATTAATATCAATATATTTCTTGGCTATTAATTCCTTACTAATTCTGTGACAGTATAATCTGCAGTTTTGTGTTGATGCTCACACATTCTGGCCAGTTGACTGAGGAGCATTTCTAAGCCCCAGCATTAACAGACCTGTGGACGTGCCCAGCCAGATGGCTCTGAGGGAGCCAGGCAAAGCTCAGGCTCCAGAGAGGACAAGCAGAGCCAGGAGGCACAGGAACCCTCCCAGAAAAAAGGGTGGGAGCAGGGGCAGAGCAGCAGCAGAGCTGAAGGCTCTGAGAGCAGCAGACAAGGAGCTGAGGCTCTCTTTTATTCCTGCTAGGCTGCCAAGTGAGAAAGGAGCCCTCCCTGCCTCGGTGGGAAAGGCTCCTTAATGAAATGCTATAGCAACCACTCTGGTAATTTTTCTGTCTCCCAAGGAGCATTACAGGAACACGCCTGGAGCAGCCCAGCTAAAATCCAAGGGCAGCCTGCAGATGTGAGCAGCAAGTACTCAACTGCTGTGAGAACAGCACAGCCACAACTGCATTTCTCAAAGTATGTCACCAACAAGATGCTGGAACATTTTATGTCCATTAACAAAATACACAAGCTGTTTTTTAAAACAAGCCCAAGTTCGAGATTTCCAAAATCTAACCTAGAAAATATGTGCATTTAAATGAATGTGAGTGGCTAAAATAAGGAAGAAAGCATCATGAATCAAAGACACAGTCCCTTTGAAATGGAAGGAGGAAGGGGAGAGTAGGTCATGGTAATAAGCCAAAAATGTAATTTTATAGGATTTTTCATTTCCCAGCCATGTTTTTTGACTTAATTTTGAAAAATACTAAAGCTTTATTCCAAGCCAAGACAGAACTTGGGGTTTGCTGACAATTTCAGAGATGCTCACAAAAGACTTATCTTTCTCAAGCAAGCAGTATGTGAAGTTTAAAAAAATCACTAATCTGTACAATTATGTTTCTAAGAAATATGATTCTCCATGCTGTACTTTCTTTAATTACCTGACAAGAACACACTAATGATTGGGATGGAGATCACTGAAGAACCTTTATATTAAATTTAATCATGTAAACTACTCATTTCCACTAGTCTTCAAGAAGTTGTATTTTCATCTCAGCTATAAATCACTTTCTAAACCCAAGAGAAGGCAAAACTCACATTTGTACCACTTCGGGTTGCAGCCCAGCAAACCAAATGCACTTGATTTGAGATTCAAACCTGTCACTGCAACATCCAAGTGCTTCCATCCAGATCAAAGAGAAAAATGTCAGTGAACAGCAGTTCCTATTTCTCTTGTGTTTCCAGGGTTAAATACAGCATTCTAAGGAAAAAAATTAATAACAGTGAATGCCACAAGGAGTAAAACATTTTCTGATGTGTCTGAAACTACACCATGGTAAAACCAAAATGTTTGGAATACTTAGAACATAAAAACAAACAAGCAAAAAATGTAATATTTCTTCTATTTTAAGCACTATAGGATTTATCAGTTTTTGGTAGGACTTTGAGAAGAGCTCCATGAGATCACGCTGAGCATAAGCACATGATGGTCTCACATGAGAGGAAGATGCCCACTGCTGCAACTTCATAACATGACCAGGATGCTCAACACCAAAGGCAGTCACACCACAAGACACCTTGTGGAGGTGAAGGAACTTTCAGATCTGTTCCTACTTCAGGCAGCAGATCCCATTCCCAGCACAGCACAGATCAGCCACCAGCTCCTGACTCAGAAAGAAGGCTGGGAAGAAATACTTATCACTTGCCAGGCTCCTCTCAAAGCCCCAAAAGCAGCACTTGATGTCAAACACCACTGAATCAGTCACAGAACACCTCCAGTGTTTGCAGTACCTGGACACAGTGCCATGACAGTACCAAATGAATCAATTGAATTAATAGACAAGGGATTAAAGAGCCTTGTGACTTGGACACAGCATTAGAGACCAACATATTACACATTAATTTCCATGAAAGTACGATATTACTTAACTACTGTGGAAAAAGCTATTTGAGATAAATAACAGGATCTTTTGTTAAGGCTACTCCATGGCTGGATAGAAAGAATTCCAAGCCACGTGCTTCCACACATGCTCCTCACAAGTAACTTCACCAAAACCACGGCAAAGCAGCTGAGTGCAGAGGATTAGAGAGGATCAGCAGTGAGGGGTCCGCTGCACAATGTTCATCTCCATGGGATTGCAGCAGCCTGAGTCCAGCAGGGCAGAGAGCACTCAGGTGCAACAATGGGCTCAAGAAACTGAAAGGCATTTTCATAAAGCCAAGCTTATCTTTCACTCAGCTGTTAGCAAACAGCATTGCTGTGCATGTTTTAACATGCCTTAGCTTTGTGCTGGCTACCCAGCTTTCCAGGGATTTAGGGGCTCATCCTGAGGTAGGCTCAAGATCCAAGCCCAATGGACTGCTCTGAGTGACAACACCAGAGGCACGAGATTCTGCTGGTTCATTTGCAGCAGACTTCTATATTATTTATTAGAAACATGATGCATTACCCACTGCTCCCTTGTCTGCTACAAGCACAGTGAGATCATAAGACTCCTCACCCAAACAACACAGAGGAAGGAATGTCGGAAGAAAAGTTGGTTTATAGTTTTTTCTTTTGTTAATGTTTGCTAAAGTTACATAGACCAACTGAAATCTGGCATGATGCATGCACACATCCACCCTAAAGCGACTCATAAGCTGCAAGCTAAAACCTTTGAACCTTATTGTAAAAATTCAGAGAAATGCTACCTATGCAAGTACTGCATCCCAATTTCAGGGCAGATACTCAACCCGAGACCAACCACTACAGCCCCCTTAAGGCACTGCAGAAAAGCACCCAGGGTCTCCTGAACAGGTTTGTAACACAAAGATTGGGTTTCAGGAAAGAAACAGCTGTAGGGTTGCAGCTGCTTCTCCAAAGTGACTCCAAGCACCTGCAGCATCCCTCCAAGCACTGGGGTGTTCTGGCAGTCTCCCATGGACAGCCTCTCTTCGGTGGTTTACCCAAAGACAATTCAGGATTTCACACTGAAATGCCCATAGAAGGGCACTGATGCAGGAAGCAGGAGCTACAGGAGCCATCCTGGCCCCCTCCCAGGTGGGCAAGGCCAAGATCACTGCTGGCACCTTGGGAATCAGCAAAGTGGCAATCAGCAAGCCCTCAACACCAGTAAATCAGTAAGCAGGCAGCAGCAGCAAGGGTCTAGAGATGTCCCTTAATTATCTCCAGTCTGATCAGTCCCTTCATATAAGCCTATCTCCAGTCTGATCACAGTATTTGTTAATTTAATTGCACAGCAATTAAACAATCCTCAGGGGTTTGTGCTGTCTAAACCATATCCGAGCAGACAACTTCTAAGCCTGGAGAGATGTGTCAGATAAAAGTGCTCATCCTTGCAAATACAAGATGTACCCAAAGTTTTATTTTTACATTACTATGCAAAAAGCTACACAAGTGTTTTTACAGTAGAATTTTTAACTTGCTTGTTCCAGACATCTCTGTGCAGTTTCAGGTTCTGATAAAGGCAGATTTCATTGAAGCACGTGCTTTGCTGGATGCATAAGAAACAGTCACTTCCTCCTAAGGAACTAAAGTAGCTATTGTTGCTGAGACTCAGATGACTGAAGTAGTTCAGGGAGAAACAAAAAAGAAAAAAGCTTTATGACATATTAATACCAAATAAAAATGTAACACTGAAAATACTACAAAGCTCTAACACTGATTCATGCATAGCTGTGAGTATTTTGCAGTTATGGAAAGGTAAGGAGGACAATGAAAAAGATGTTTCATGGCCATTCCTGACTCGTTAAATTCAGCACAAATATTTGTGTAATTAAAGTAAGTTTGTTCACCTTCTCCCTGCTGTACAGTCACACCACTCACACTAAAAAAAATCCACTCTCAAGGCTGAAGCTGATTAAAACAGTGATGCACTTGGGGCAATATATTTTATACAGCTTTGCCATAAAGATTGAGCAAACCATAAGAAAGTTTCAACATTCCCACATCGACACCTCCCTCCATTTACACACCTTTCAACACAGGAATTTCTCAGCAGAAGTTGTCAGGTTTGCACATCTAGATCATCATGGAAATAACAACAAAGAAGAAACAGCTAATACAAAAACCAGCACTCAGCTATGGGGTTTACAAACTGAGTGCTCAGCCTGCTGAGCAGTGACTGAGGGGGAGCTGCTAGGAACCAAACATTCCCAATAGCCAGTTACACTCAGGATTCAACAGGGCTCACTTATTTCAGTTACTGTGAACATTTGCTTCTTATTTAAAAAACCATTCAACCACCTTTCTGAGCTACTAACACTACCACCAACAATGTTATTTTCTGCAACTTTTACCACATTCAAATATTTTTATGCTTTATGGATTTTAGCAGACTCCCCCTCAGATGATGAAGTATTTCAATTTCCCAGTATGAATGATCAGCAGTTTTTAATAACCTAAAGAACATAAATGCTTCCCTGTAACTGGTCCCACTACTTGTTTTTTCTGGTGCCTGTCATGTAATGCTGCCCTTCACAGGGCACCAGGAACAGGATGTACTCCCAAGAACTTCCAAGCAAAAAAAACCTAAAGTGCTGTCTGTACACAAATGCAATCACTAACCCACACTGTGGAGGAAGAGGTTTTCAGTCACTTTCGTGGACACTGATGGCAAGAAACCACAATAAACCCCATTTTCTGCACTCAGCACCAGGACAAAGATCCGCATCAAAAAGCATCAAATAAACAACTCTCTGTAGATGATCACAGTGCAGAAATCTTGCATCAATTTTTTACTTTGATTTCTCTGCCTATTTTTCCTCTGGCCTCACTAAAGGTACAGTGGATGGTCACTCCACTCCATTTCCTAGGTACCAGACAGCTCTTCCTCTCCCTGGATCTGCCTGAGTACAATATTTACTTCCACATGTGCCAGTGTGGATCTGTCTGGAGCATTTCAAACCCTCAGCAGAGACAGCTATAAAATGATCAGGACTGGGAACAAAGCTATTACCCCCACTTATGCCACAGTCAATTAAGTAATATTTAATACAGGAGAAAGCAAGAAGGTAATGAAAGGCAGCACTAATGCAAAGCCTCAGCTGCTCCTGCCTGTAATCACAGGAGAACGAGCCCACATCTTGGCTTGTGCTCCATGCTCCAGACCCTTTGTGTCCATGACACAGCAGGTAAGGCAGGACTCTGCCACACTGGGCCTTGCAGGCCAGTCCCAGACTGGTTTAAAGTGGTGTGAGGTCCTTATCCAACCCTCTTTGTGTATTGTTTCTATTTCTGACTTTGTCTTATCCAGTGATTCACACACTCGAAGAATTAACAATAGCAACTCTAGATCCACTTGGAAGTGGGTGGAATAATGAGCTGCCTTCAAAGATACCAACACGTATATGACACACAGTAACTGATGGAGCAGCAGTGCTGAAAGAGCTGTCTGTCATCAATGAACTGCACTGCCCAGCAGTTGGTCTGTGCTTTCAGGCATCAACAAGCTGTTTAGCATTTCTCAAAACTCTGATTATGTTCCATCCCACATCCTTCACCATCAAACACTAATACTGCACCACTGGCTGAGGCCGGGCTGTCAGAAGCCACAGCACCAGAAGGCCTTCAGCCTCACTGAGGACAGGCTGAGCTCAGAAGAGTTTTGTGATGAGAAAAGATTTCTTAAAACTCCCCACAACATCGTTTCGTTTGAAAATGTGTCAGAGAAGAAGCTGGAAATCAGCAGTGGAACACAGCAGCCCTTTAGGGGGAAAAAGCTTTTTTAACAATACAAGTGCCCTGTCCTCAGGTAACACTCAGTAAACAGCAAGAAGCCACTGCCAGGTTGGAAAGCCCAGGCTGACAGTAAAACACACATTTCACAGCACAACACACACTGCTCCTCCCATTTAGCATTATATTAGTAACTGAAGTTAATTTTTTTCCCCAACCAGCAGCACTGATTGCTCCTTCCTCTTCCGAAACAGTTTCAGTGTAAACCAGCAATGAGATACTTATCACCCAATACCACAGAGAGGAAAATGTGAATTTTTCAGTATGATTTTTCCTGAAAGTATCTATTACTAAAACCACAAAAGGTTAATCCTGCTGCACGCAGCAGTGTCTGAGAAAAGAGGATGACAATTTTCTCATGTTATAAGTGAAGTCCACAGATACTTTGCACAAGAATTTCTTTAATCCCTTCTCTCTCCTCCAGTGTCCTGCATAAATCAAAGACACCTGAAACAGAGGGCTACTGTCTGAATGAGCTTAAACACACTCATTAATATCTGTTTCTGTTACTTTATAATTTCAGTTTTATAAAGGAATAACTCACATCAGCATCTGACAGGAGCTTCCTTGCTGGGAAAAGCAAATTTTTAACTGTGAATGAAAAACACCGTGCCAGTACCAAACAGCATCAAAGAATTATCCTGTCCCTTATTACACATTTAAGAGAACAGATAAAATTCATCAGTTTAGACCATCTTGGCAAAAATCCAGTATACTTTAACAGCCTATGGTACAAGGCATTTCCTGAGCATGCTATGGAGTAGATCCCAAAGCAGTAGGCACAAAGTGGGAGAAGTTACTCCATGGCATACAAAATCACCTAATAACTACTGAAAAACACCACTTTCATTAGCAAAAGCATTTCTTTTCAAGGGAAAGGAGAGAATGAGGTAATTGGAAGTGAAAAGTCAGGAAAACGCAGTAGGATCAAGTTTGGCTTTGAACTGGCACTGGGAAACACCACAGGACTAAAGCATCTGCTGGAAAGTAAACACAACGTGTCAGCCCTGGGCAGGAGCTAATGCTGTTCTGCCACCTCACTGCCTGCACACAGAGCCTGCCCTGCAGAGCTCCAGTGCTCCCT
Organism: Thryothorus ludovicianus; assembly: GCA_013397245.1. Taxonomy (NCBI): domain Eukaryota; kingdom Metazoa; phylum Chordata; class Aves; order Passeriformes; family Certhiidae; genus Thryothorus; species Thryothorus ludovicianus. Next base: position 64,491 of record VZTB01002334.1, read on the forward strand.
AGAACACTGGAAATGCTCTGTGAGTCTGCACAGAGCAGTGCAGTTATCAACCTCCCCTCCTTAGGGAAGTCTATCCCTTCAGTTTCAGCATTTTAAACTCAAAATAAATGGGTCACACAATGGAAATGCCTCTGACTGGGAATTAACACGCTGCAGAGAGGCTGTGAGGGTCAGGCAGCCTCCAGCACTCTCAGCTCCTTAACAAGCTGAGGAGCACACAAAATTTATCAATAAAGAGATGTGCCCACCTCTGACTTCAGGACACAACGGGGTGTGAGATTTAGGGTCACAGCAACACAGGACAAACACAAACCCATCAAGCAAGAACACAGCAGGGCTGTCCAAGAACTGCACTGAGGAACCCACTGTGAACTGGGGTACAGAGCACTGGTACAGCCTCCAGGGGCTGTGAAATACCAGATATGCTCGTGTGGTACCTGCATAAGAAGTGGAAAGAAAGAAGCCTTTCCATCTCAGATCTACCAGGAGAGACTGCTAGGAGAGATGAGGGAATAAGTGATGGCAGATTTTTCCATGTGATTAAATTTCAAAACACAAAATGCAAGACATGTAAATAAACTAACCTCCTGCAAAAAGCACAAATAAATTAGAAGTCAAAACAATCTTGCCTTCATTTCTCTTCATAGCTATTTAACAACCACAGTAGCTCCTTTCCAGAGATAACACTTCCTAGAGAGACTCCTGTTAAGCAAAGACCAATAGCCAATATCCTCCCCACTAAAGAACACTGTTTGTTTTAAACCAATTTGCTTTTTCTGAACAGGACAGAGTGTCTGTCTTAGGCTTGACGCACACAAATATTGGTTAAACTACAGCACTGGAGCAACATTTAACAGATACAATGAACAATGGAAGCACTGTAGGGAAAAGAGGAAGAATTTCTGCAGCTACTTCCCCTAAAACAGCATTCTGATTTTGTAACATCACCTGAAAATTAGCCAATGTCCCTGGCCACTGCCTAGGAAGCACTGAATCCACACCCAAAAGCTCAACAGCAGGTTTACAGCTCTGTCCAGCTGAGCCAGGAAAAGGCACAGTCCTGCACTGTGTGCAGTCACTCTCTGGAATTAAGAAAAATGTCTGAAACATTCCCAAACACACAGGTTTTACCAGTGCAATGTCTTAATCAGTTGAACACATCCTGGTTTGGGTTTTAATTTTTGCTGTGCTCGTGAGGAGAGAAAGATCCTTATAGTTATCTATTTCAAAATCTCACCATTTGTACTCCAAATTGAAGTTTAAAATCTCATCATGCTGCAGCCCAGCTGTTGTAAGAGACAATATATTGCTTTGACCTCACTGAATGCCACAGTGTGCACATACCTGAGTAACAGCTTCCTACAAGTACACAGAGCCCTGCAAAATTGTCCAAGAAGTGCTTCTTCCCAACTCCAAAGGCCACCAAAGCCAATACATTTTAACCATTTCTTGTCACAGACTAAGAACAAACTTGGTGTGGCTCACAATTCTCTTTATGAAACTGTTTGTCACAAAATTATTTTAGAAAGAATATTCAATTATTCTCAAAGAATTGGTGCCACAAAGGCCTGGACCTTTACCAGGAGGTTCCTCAGGGGTTTGACAGCAGATGAAACACTTTCTATCCTATGCACAAAGGAATAAAACAGATTTACTAAAAGCAGGGAGGGGCTCCATAAGAATACTGCTCACCAGGTCCCACTCTGGCAGAACACATGAGGATCATAAATTCCATACAAAGTTGCTGTTGCCATTTCATGGTGTTTCCCACATTTTTCAGGGCACTGCACAGCAGACCTGCCTTCCTCTGCCACCAAACCAATGCCATAAATTTAACATATGCTGAAATAACTCAGATTCAATGATCCTGATAGGTCCCTTCCAACTCAGCATATTCTGTCATTCTGTGAAAAACAGAAGTTTCCTGGGTATGCTCACTACCAAACAGCCCCTTGTCCTGTGCACAAGGGGCTTCACAGAGATTTTGGAAGATGCATTTTGTGTTTCAGTTCAATAGCACCAGCAAGGAAGAGCAGTTTTCCTAGCAAAGTTCTTAATTTAGTTACACGTTAACAACTTTTACAGATGCTTTTGATAGCTGATACCGATTCCACAGCAACCCCCCAGCAAAGAAAGCACAGCTGTTAGACCAAGAAAGCTTCTCGAGGCTCCATGAGTTACTTGAAAATGAACATAAATGACACTGGGGCCCGTTACCTCTCAATTACCATGTGACACTTCACTGTGGAGTCTCACATAACACATTCTTGATGACTAATTATTTCACCTATACTAATTTACTGATCACGTGTTTCTCACACAGGAGTGGATAACAGGCCAGCACGGAGAACTGATTGCTGCCTAGAAAAGCTCTGAGAGAAGGACATTTTAGTCAGGAGATACGAAGCATGAATGATCTGAAAGCTGAATTAGGAGCTTAGTTCTCCTGTAAAACAGCTTCAGGGTGAAGAATACATAGCTGACCACAGCATGTGACCGTAGGGCTGGAGAGGAAGGAATTCCATTATATTATTCCTCTATAATAATAATGCATACATTTGCATATATAAATCTATACATATTCATATATATACCACGGATCTCAATAGCACAACAACACACTCAATGGAAAGGTGAGCATCAAGCACGACCCTCCCTTACTAACTCTGGCGCTGTCACCCAGCCTGTCCCTTCTGCCACACACCCAGCGTCACCTTCCTCGTTCTGACTCCCGCTTCCCCCTTCCCAAACCAACATTCACTTTTCCATACATGGCCCCAGCAGACAGCGGTGACATCCCCGGGCCGGAGCGCGGGGAAGGGTCCCCCTCACCTCATCCTCCTTGTGATTGCGGATGCCGCGCACCAGGTCCTGCAGGTTCTTGTCAAACATACGGTCGATGCTGCCCTTCACCATCTTCAGCGCCATGGCGGCGGCGGCGGCGGGGCCTGCGCCGGGCTGAGGGGCCGGGCCCGGCCGGGGGAGCCGCGGCGGAGCTGCTGCCGCTCGAGCCGGGTGAGAGCAGCGGTGCCGGGGCGCTCACATGCCGAGGGGCGCGGGAGGGCACGGGCGGAGCTGCCCTGGCGGACGGGCGGGCACGGGGGACGC
>VZTB01002334.1:68150-79159 GCA_013397245.1 Thryothorus ludovicianus
GCCCCGCCCAGCCGGCCCCTCAGGAGGATGCGGGCCCGGGACGGGGATCCTGCCCGTCTCATCCCATGGGATGGAAACTACAAACACTTGCAAACTCAGGAGAGAAAACCCTAACCCTGGAAGGGTCGGAGCAAACTCTGAGTATTTAATGACCTGCTGGACCTGAACTAGGGGCTAAGAGGCCGGTGGGATCCCAGACTGTGTTAGGAAGAGCATCGGTAGTAGGACATGGGAGAGCAGGACATCCTGCTCCTTCCTCAGCCCTGGTGGGGCTCAGCTGGAGTGCTGTGTCCAGCTCTGGGCTCCTCTGGATCAGCGGAGGTCCTGGAGCGGGCCCCGTGGAGGCTGTGGATGTGATGAAGGAACTGGAGCGTCTCTCGTACGAGGAATGGCTGGGAGCTGGGGCTGTTCAGCCTCCAGAGGAGACCCAGGTGAGAGGGGCCCTCAGCCCCGTGTGTCCGTGTCCGCAGGGAGGGCTCCGGGCAGGGCCCAGGCTCTGCTCCGTGGGGCCCAGCAATGGCACCAGAGGAACGAGCAGGAACCTGTGCCCAGGAGCTTCCACCTGCACATGAGGCAGAACTTCTTTGCTGTGCAGGTGACCAAGCACTAAACAGGCACCCGAGGGCAAGTGCGGGGTGTCCCTCACTGGGGATGTTCCAGAACCGTCTGGACACAGTCCTGTGCCCTGTGCTCTGGCACGGCCATGCCGGAGCTGATGGCCCGGTGTGGTCCCTGAAACTTGAACTATTCTGGGGCTCATCCCGTCCCGCCACAGCCGCGTCACTGCTGCCACTGTTGTCACTGCCCGCCTGGCCACGCCCATCGATGGCCACGCCCACTTCTGACCACGCCCCCGCGGCCCCCACGTGGCGCAGCGGGCGCGCGCGGCGGGGACGCGCGTGGGGACCGGGATCCTCCCGTGGCAATGGGGGTCCCTCCATGGGGACGGGAGTCCATCCATGGAGATGGGGGTCCCTTCGTGGGCCTGCAGGTCCTTTCTGAGGCTGAGAGTTCCTGCATGGAGCCAGGGGTCATTCCATGGGGCTGGGGAACCCTCCATAGGGGTGGAGACACCTCCATGGGTCTGCAGGTCCTTTCTGAGGCTGAGAGTCCCCACGTGGGGTCAGGGGTCCCTCGGTAGGGATTGGGATCCCCTCCTGGTGCTGCGGGTCCCTCCATGGGGTGGGGGTCCCAGAGGGTGAGGCTCTCTGCCCGTGGGTGTCAGCACTGGCTGCACAGCCAATAGAGCCAAATTTTGGGCCATGTTTTATCAGGGATGCAGCTCCACAGGCTGCCACGCCTCAGCACCCACTAAACACCGTCACCTGCTGCCCCAGGTGACCAGTGTCAGAGTGGGAGAGCTGTGACAGGTGACGTGATGGGTGATGGCCAGGTGGACATGGAGCCCTGTGGGTGTCCCCACACGGATGGGCACAGAGTGGACAGTGGTTCAGTGTCCCTGTGACCACAGCTTGTCCTGTATCCATGTCCCCAACACCCTTGGATAAGCCCCTACCCATGGGTGATATATCCCCACTGTGGATGGGTGGTGACAGGGAACAGGAGAGGGAAAACAAAATGTACAGAAGCTGCTTTCCCACCCCACCTTCATCTCCAGAGCAGGATTCTAGCATCAGGGAAAAGAGGGAAATAAAGGAGCTTGCAAACAAAAAGGAGACATGACCTTGCCAAGATCCACCTGGGATTCTGAGCTGCTGCACAATGGGAAGGAAAAGGATTTCTCTTGCTCCCAGTGTTTTTCCCTTTGTTCTCTGCCTTCAGCCTGGGCTTTGCAGCCTGTTTGTGTTGGCCCCAGGGCAGGAGCCCGGGGGTTGTGTTGGTTTTATTCAGAAATAGCTGCACACATCAGCCCCTATGCAGGAGGTTTCCCTTTTTAAAGGAAAAAGTCAAAGGGAAGAGTTAAGTCTGATGAGTCCTCATGGTATGGAGGACATCCTGCTGCCAGGATGAGGCTGTGGTTGGGAAGGGCTGGCTGTGCCCACCTGTGTTGTCACTGTCCCCTCCACTGTCCCCCTGCTGGCCTGCTCTCTGAGGGGATCCCCAAAAAGCTTGTGGAAATCCCTTCTTTTAACCCAGCCCTTTGCAGTGGAGCCCAGCCACTGTCACTTTGTCACACTATCACATTTTCACACCCTCACACGCCCAGGACAGGGCCAGGCAGGGAAGCCCAGGCTGGGAGATGCAGCACCCCGAGGCATGGGGAACATCTGCTACAGATGGATTTAGACCCAAGACTTGATCCCTCCCGACTGAATTTCCAAGGATTTCTCCTCCTGAGGCAGCCTGTTTTAGTTCAGCCTTAAAAATTGAATTTGGGACACGATTAATTTTTTCACTCTTCTTCCTGCAAATGCTGAAGGGTTTGGAATCCCCTTATAATCACCTTTAATTAAGAGCATTGCTTTAAACCTAATTGCTGCCATCGGTGATACCTAAATCTTAAAATTCCCAGCTTTTGTCTTTCCTAGGTTTTGCAGCTCAGTTTTGGTTGTGTTTTTTTCGGTTGATTTTTTTTTGGTTGGCTTTTTGTTTTTTTTTTTAATAAATTACGCCACCTCCTGTTTTCCCTGTTGCACTTACGCAGGCACTGTTCTCAGGGAAGGAATTTTCCCACTCCAGCCACTGACAGCGAGCATCCCTAAGGAATGCTATGCCTTGGGAGAGCTCTGTGATGAGTCCCAGTGTCAGTGGGAAAACACAATCCCAGCCATCACACCCCCGATGGAGACGGAGCTGAATCTGAGCTGCCTTTTTGTCTTCCCCTGTGGCAGTGCTTCCAAGAGCTTTATCCCCTTTCCTGGCACTCAGAGCACTCCGTGAGTTTCACATCCCAATGAGGTTTAAGAGGTGGTACTGGGTTACGTTAATTGTGATTTTTGTGTAATTGATCTGAAGGAAAGAAACATGAATTTGGGGCTGTTCAGCCTCCAAGGGGCCAGCCAAGGTTCCCATGACAGGATGTCCATTTTGGACTGCTCGTTTTGGGGTGTCCAGTGCCTGAGTACCTGTATTAAGGTGTCTGTGTTGGGGTGTCCTCACCAGATCCAGTGCCAGGGTGCCCTTTTTGGGGTGTCCCATATTGGGGTGTCCTCTGTGGCACACTCAGGGTGGGGAACTGTCCCCCGGTGACAATACTGGGGTACCCATTTTGGGATGCCCATATTGAGGCATCCCAGGTTGCAGTCCCCATGCTGAGGTGTCTGTGACAGGACGCCCATTCTGGGATACCCATTCTGGAATACCCATTTTGGGGTGCCCAATGCCCGGGTGCCCATATTGGAATACCTGTGTTGAAGTGACTTTGCTGGGATGTCTGTGTCAGAATGCCCTTTTTGGGGTGTCCTTGATGGTCAGGATGGGGTGACTGTGCCAGCGTGTCCTTCCCCCTGGTGACAATAATGGAGTGCCCATATTGGGGCACCCCATACCGAGGACAGGATGCTGGTTTTGGGGTGCATCATGCTGAAGTGCCCCATGCCCCAGTGTCCATATTGGGGTGCTCGTATTAGTGTGCCTGAGTTGGGATGCCTTTACCGGGATGCCTGTGGTGGGGTGCCCATATCCAGGTGCCCCGTGCCGAGGTGCCCGTTTTGGGGTGTCCGCGTTGGCCCGGCACAGACCCCGCTCCGCCTGTCCCTGCTCGTCCCCGCGAGGTGGCGCCTGCGGCCCGGGAGAGCCGGAGGGGACACGGCGGGACCGGCCGGGACGGGGGGACACACGGTGGGACCGGCTGGGCTGGGGGACACGGCGGGACCGACCGGGCCGGGGGACACACGGCGGGACCGGCCGGGCTGAGGGACACACGGCGGGACCGGCCGGGCTGAGGGACACACGGCGGGACCGGCCGGGCTGAGGGACACACGGCGGGACCGGCCGGGCTGAGGGACACACGGCGGGACCGGCCGGGCTGAGGGACACACGGCGGGACCGGCCGGGCTGAGGGACACACGGCGGGACCGGCCGGGCCGGGGGGACACGGCGGGGGACCTGTGTCGGGGACAGGGAGCGCCCCGCCTTTGGGTGGGGGACGATGGACGCCCCGTTTTTGGGTGATGGGTGAACTGTGGCCGGATGGGGCGGTGAGTTCCCGATTGAATCCCCGATTTGGGTGACGCGTGCCCCGCGTGTGGTGCTGGGGCGATGCGTCAGTGGTGTCTGGTTGCGGGTGATGAGTGCCCCACATTTGGGTGGAGGTGATGTGCGCTCACATTTGGATTACGGGTGACCCAAATATGGTGCCACCCCCACATCAGGGCGTGGGTGACGGGTGAGCTGTGTGGGGTGGGGCGCGGGGGCAGCCGGTGTCCCCGCGGGCCAGGCACGGGGCGGGACACGTGGCCAGCCAGCGCTGCGGGGACAAGGGACCCATTCAGGAGGCTCCGTGTGTCGCGGCTGCCTTCGGGCGCTCCGGGTCCCAGGCGGGTGACTCGGGTCTGGCACCGCTGCACGTGCAGCTGGCACGGTCCCCTCGCCCCCACCCAGCCAGAGCCTTTGTCCCCCCACATTCCTTGCTGAAATAGGGGCGCAGGGTTGGACGCAGCGAGGATGGAGCTGTCCTGGAGCGGGGGTGGAGCTGGAGGGTTAAACACCCACCTCACTCCTGCTCACGAATTCCACATCTAATAAAATGCTTGGAATCGGTGCCAAACGATGCCACACTGGAGCGGCCCGCCCGGCAAGGTGGAGGCTGGGAAGAGGCTGGAGCCGGGGGAAAGCTGGGCACTGCCCTCCCCCTGCCTGTGAAATGGAGCCAGGATGTCCCCAGCCCCGGCTGCCTCCAAACAAGGGGGCAAAAGGGGCGAGAGAGGTGGGATGCAGCAGCGGGGACACCCCGGCCCACCCAAGGGACCTGGTTTGGCCTCTCTGTGCCCTCTGCCAGGGGCCAGGGCAGGGCAGAGGCTCCCGGGACAGCACCAGGTGCTCTCCAGAAGCTCCCTATCAGTGTGGGGTTAGACATAGCCAGGGCTGCAGCATCAGGTGATTCAAGCTCCAGCAGAGCCTAAAAGGACTAAATTGGGTTTGTTTTCCCTTGGCAAAGGAGAGCTGATGGCAACCTCCAAGGGCTGGGTGGGAGGGAGCCACTGTATTCCAGAAAACATTCCCTGGGGTTCAGGGCTGCTCCAGGGGCTGAGCAGGTGACTCTTCTGCCATCAGCTGTGCCTGGCACAGGCAGTGTCCCTGAATTTGTCCATCTCATTCCTTGCTGAATCTGGGGCTCCAGCTCCTCATCTACAGTGTTACCATCACGGTGTGAGGGAGGCTCTGGCAGTGGCAGCCTTGTCTCCCTAGGGAGGAAAAGCTCCCAAACTGGGCTCAAATCCAGTTTGAGATCAGTTGAGACCAGTTCCAGGATCAAAAGGGGGACACTGACAACCACAAGTGGCTCTATCCTGCCTGGACTTCTGCTGGCACCAGCAAGGCTTTGATGCCTCACCTGCATCAGGTCCACAATATCAACAGAACTCTCAGTGCAGAGGAAACTGTTGCATCATTTTGTTGTTGTGGCAACTGCAGCCAGAGCATCTCTGGAGAGATTTGGCCCAGGGAGTTGACAGGACAGATGGAAAGGACAGATGTTGCTCCATCATGTGGAAGGGAACTCCCTGGTGCCATGCAGGATTGACCCCAAGAAATTAAAATGGGGCTTGGAAAATTGCACGTGGGGTGTTTTGCACAAGGGAAAGGGAAGCTGTGCCATCAGAGCAGGGCATTGGAGCAGGGAGCTGACTCCATCCCTGGGGCTATGGACCTCCAGCATCCTGCCCTGCCCACGGGGGCTCTGGTTGGGGTGTTTAATCTGATGGGAGCAAACTTGCCTGCATTAACCTGCCTCGTGATCCAGCTTGTTATTGTCATCTAAATTGGGTCAATACTGGAGAGGAGCTGTTGCTGGAAGGCAGGTTGCACATCAGAGGAGCTGATGTGCAGCTCAAGCCCCTGTGCCAAGCACTGGCCCTGCCTGAGGCTCAATGGGCCCATGAACGTGGTAGAAGCCGACCCCACAGCCCAAGGGGAGTAATCCCAGAGTGGGATGAGCCCCAGAGGTGCCTTTGCACGTGGTTTGTGCACAGAGTGTCAGAGCACTGCTTGTGCAAAATGTCCTTGGTGCACTAATGCCCTCTCTGTGTCCCCTCATGCCTGCACAGTCAGGACCCCCATTCTGGGGGATCCCTGACTGGGACTGTGTGGGAGCAGAGGTGGGATGTGGGAGCAGCAGGGCAGGAGGGGCTGAGCCAGCTGCCTGTGGGCACCAGCTGCTCACTGTACACTCCTGCCAGGGAAAAATCTCTTTTCCAGTGCTACAAGAGCTGAGTTGTGTGCACAGAGCTGTGCAGAGCTTCCCCATTCCTCTCTAACCAAACTGATTCATCTGGTGGTGGCAAAAAAAATATTCAGCTCTGAATTGTGCCAGCCTGGAGCCAGGAGCTGCAGCTGGGGGATACAGCTGGACCAGCTTACCTGGGGAGGAGACGGGAACCTCTCCCCCAAAAACTTCCAAACCAGAAAAACTCAACTGCTGTCAATTTAGAAGTGGATTCTTGATTCTCTGGAATGCTTCAGATCACTGCCTGGTGTCTCTGGAAAATCATCAGTCTCTGGAACCCTGGCAGCACCCAGCCTGTCCTGGTGCAGCTCAGAGAGGAGATGTAGGAGAGCACAGGGTGAATGGGCAGAGAATCAGGGAATGGTTTGGGTCGGAAGGGACCTTAAGGCCCATCAAGTTCTACGCCCTGCCATGGGCAGGGACACCTTGCACTGTCCCAGGCTGCTCCCAGCCCCATCCAGCCTGGCCTTGGGCACTGCCAGGGATCGAGGGACAGCCACAGCTGCTCTGGGCAACCTCACCACCCTCACAGGGAGGAATTCCTTCCCAAAATCCCATCTGACCCTGCCCTCTGGCACTCAGAAGCCGTTCCTTGTGTCCTGTCATAACATGCTCCAGTCAAAAGTCCCTCCTGAGATTTCCTATGTCCCAAGACACCCAAAAAAAGCAAAAATCCAGACCTATTAAAGGGGACAGAGCTCCAGAGCTCTCAGGGCTCCCAGCTCTCAGGGATTCTCACGTCTCAGGGGCCAGTTTAGCTCACTGAACCAGCAGAAAACAGGGCATTGCCCTTCCTTTCTTCCCTCTTCTTCCAGATGTAAAACTCAGAGAAATTAGTGGAAAGATGTCCTGATTCAGGCAGGTGCTTCAAAAATGACCCACTCCTCTCTACCTGCCAGGAGACATCAGCTCCAGCACTGAACCCCTGCCTGGTGGCCAGATGGTCGAAATTCATCTGGGAAATCCTGGAAGCTTCCATTACTCTTTATTAGCAGCCCAGGAGCCTGCTTGGGCCACACAAGGACTTGGACGACAAACTGATTAAAGACCAACCTAACGAACTCAAAGAGAATTCTTTAAATGGAGCCCGCTGTGCCTTGGAGAACTCCTGCCATGTCTATTTATTTAAATTTAATGGAATTTTTGTGGTAAGCTAATTAAAAATGAATTGATTATTTAAGAGGCAGTCAGAGCAGTTTAAGCACTGCTGACTTGATGATTTTAGTGTTTTCCTTAGAAAAGTGTTCCTAGCTACGGAGCTTTCTGCACGTACGGACGTTAAGGAGGAAAAAAGAATACAAAGAGGGGAGTGGATGAGATTGGAGGCAGCCTTGGAGCAGTTTCTGGATAAGGGAGCAGCCATGGGGACAGGAGCAGGGGCACATCCCAGCCCCCATCACAGAGCTGTGCAGCTGCCCCCAGTAAACAGCTCCCGTGTCTGCCTTCAGCAGAGACCTGTCAGGAAGTACAGGTGTTAAATTATGTACAAAATTCCTCTGCAGGGAATATCCCGCTCTGGCACTCGCCGGCTCTGGATGCATTTCAGGCATGGTGCATTCCCTGCCTTGCTGTGGAGCACAGGGCCACGGGCAGTGACCCCAACCACTGGATGTCTCCATGCCCCATCTCCATCCCAAAGGATTTGCAGAGATTCACTGAGTGCAGGAGGCCCTGGGGCCTCATCCCAGAGCAGGAGCTGAGTGGATGCAATAGCAGCGACACAGGGGCACCAAAGCTGAGCTCCATGGCCCCCAACCTCCCCAGCATGGCTGAGCCACATCCTCTCCAGCAGGAGAAAAGAATGATGGGATTAATAAACTGGGGACAACAGCCAGGAGAGCCAGATGGCAAAAGCATCCTGCCCTGAGTTGTGTTCCCTTGTCTTTGGCTGAGAAAGTGAGGAACTGCAGGGGGAAAAGTTTCCAGCCCACATTGGCATTGCAGGGCAGCAGCTCCCAGCACAACTTCCCCCACCAGTTTGATAGGAATGGACTGGTTTTCCTTCCAGGTGCCATCTGCTCTGCTGGACCTGGCTGCAGGTCAGAGCCTGGGCTCGCTCATGTCCAGCTGGGTTATGGGCACCTCCTCGGGATGCTCCTGTCCCGCAGGGATGCTCATCCCCAGCTCCCAGCTGCTCTTCCAGCTCTCAGATGGACACAGCACCCGGCACGGTGTCCCTGGTCCCCTCTGGCAGTGCGGTGTGAGCAGATGTCACAGGGAGAGGGTGGGTGCTGTGGGGTGCTGGGTGCTCTTCCCTCGGAGTGCAGGGCAGAGTGTCAGGGTCCCCAGATGTCCCTGCACCCCAGGGCAAGGCATCAGGACCCCCAAATGTCCCCAAAACCCAGGGAAGGGCACACAGATACCCTCAGGTCCCAGGACAGGGTGGCAGGGCTCCCAAAATGTCTCTGTAACCCAGGGCAGGATGGCAGGGCAGAATCACAGGGCACTCAGGTATCCTCATGCCTCAGGACAGCGTGGCAGGGCCCCCAGATGTCCCTGCAAACCCAGGGCATGCACATGTCCCCGGAAGAGGGAAATTATCACCCAAAAGACTCTGAAGGAGGAAGCTCTCGCCTGATTTTATCGCCCAGCTGGGCACCTATAGACATGCAAACGGTGTCACCCTGCCCTGCGGGCATCTATAGACATGCAAAATGCTGTCACTGAGCCCATCACCGGCCACTATAGAGATGCAGAACGGTATCACCTCTCCCAGCCCCCTCCCAGGACACTTCCCGGTTCTGTCGCTGCCCGGCTGGGGTGCACTCAATCCTACTCCCAGGTTACACTATGTTGTAAGGCTGTAGCGGACGCCAGGGCAGCTCCCGACGCCCCTCTCACCCAGTGCTTGGAGTCTGTGGCTGATGGACTCTGTCCCTATGACTCTCCCTCTCTGTGTCCCCTTGTCGCGTTGTCCCCTTGTTCCCTCTGGACACTGCTGCACACAGGGCTCGGCTCTGCTCCCCGTGCCAGGAAAGCTCCTCCTTGGAGCTGTGCGGAGCCCCTTTCACAGCCTGGCACACACAGCGCGTGCAATGGGGACATCTCTGTCCCCAGGTGTGACACCCCCCCCGTGATTGTGACTGTGACCGTGTGGCGCTGGGCAAAGCCCCTTGTGTGCACATCTTGCACCAGGGGAGCCACGGGGCTCAGTGCAGTGACCCAGGAGCATACCCTGACCCCACAGGATGTGACAACCTTGTGTCCCCTTATGTGTGTGCCAGCTGTGTGCCACCGTGTGTGTGCCAGCCCTGCACCATCAAACATGTGCCAGCCTTGTGCCATCATATGTGTGACAGCCCTGCCCACACCAGCCAGCCCAGCAAGGCCATGTGAATGTCCCTTGCCAGCCTGGTGCTGTCACACAGAGGGTCCCACCCTTGCCTTGCCACACGTGTGTGGCACTAGCGGGTACCATATGTCACCCTTGCTGTGTCATGACGGGGTTCCAGGCTGGCAACCCCCGAGTGCCTTGTGCCAGCCCCACGCTGTCACATGGGGGGTCCCAGCCTTGTGGTGTCACATCTTACACAGACCCTGAGTGCCCTGGGCACCCTCACTCCATCTGGTGTGTGACATTGTGGCCCATGCTGCTCCCATGTGCCATGCATCACCCTTGCCTTGTCACATGTCACAGTGCAACCCATTCTGGTCCCATGTGCCATGTGTCACCCTCACTCTGTCACACCACAGCCTGTCCCACTCCCCATCACACATATGACAATATGGCCCATCCCACTCCTGTGCCCATGTGCCACCCTTGCCTTGTCACATGTCACAGTGCAACCCATTCTGGTCCCATGTGCCATGTGCCATCCTGGCCCTGTCACATGCATGTGACAGGGCCAGGATGGCACATGGCACATGGGAGCAGGACAGGCCAGGGTGTCACACGCGTGTGACACCCTGGCCTGTCCTGCTCCTGTGTGTCAGGTGCCACCCAGGCCCTGGCACATGTGTGGAACACCACAGCCTCTCCTGCTCCTGTGTGCCACCCTCACCTTGTCACATGTGTGTGTCAATGTGGCCGGTCCCTTCCTGTGCCCTTGTGCCATCCTCACCCCTTCACATATGTGTGGAACACCACAGCCTCTCCTGCTCCTGTGTGTCAGGTGCCACCCTCGTCCTTGTCACACGCGTGTGACACTCTAGCCTGTCCTGCTCCCGTGTGACAGGTGCCACCCAGGCCCTGGCACATGTGTGGAACACCACAGCCTCTCCTGCTCCTGTGTGCCATGTGCCATCCTGGCCCTGTCACATGCGTGTGACACCCTGGCCCGTCCTGCTCCCATGTGCCGTGTACCGCCCTGGCCCTGTCACATGTGTATGACACCATGACCTGTCCTTCTTCCGCGTGTCAGGTGCCACCCTCGTCCTTGCCCAATGAGTGTGACAGCGCAGCCTGTCCTGCTCCCATGTGACAGGTGCCACCCAGGCCCCGTCACATGTGTNAGTGCTGTGTGCCACCCTCATCCTTGTCACTCGTGCGTGACACCACGGCCTGTCCTTCTCCCGCGTGGCAGGTGCCACCCTCGTCCTTGTCACACACGTGTGACAGCGCAGCCCGTTTGCTCTCCCCTGTGGGGGTCACACCGCTGTTCGTGTCACACCCCTGTTCGTGTCACACCGCTGTTCGTGTCACACCGCTGTTCGTGTCACACCC
>VZTB01002334.1:80487-142195 GCA_013397245.1 Thryothorus ludovicianus
GGCCCCTCTAGCATGGTGCGGGGCCGCCGCCGCCTCGTCCTCCGGCTGCCGACATGGGCGAGAGGCTGGAGCTGCGGCTGAAGTCGCCCGTGGGAGCCGAGCCCGCCGTGTACCCCTGGCCGCTGCCCGTCTACGTGAGTATGGCCCGGCCCCGCACCTGCCCCGCGCCCTGTCAGCGCCCCCGGCCCTGCCCCGGCCCTGGCACCCGCCGGGCGATCCCTCGGCGCCGGCCCTTCCCGGGATCCATCGGGATGATCGCCCCCCGTGCGGGATCCCCCCCCGGAGCCCCGGCCCCGGGTGCCGCCGCTGCTCGCCTGGAAGTCAAATCCCCAATTTCATTTTATAATTGGTTGACTAAACCGAAGGGCGGGGAGGAGGAGGACTGGTTAATGAAAAGTTTTCGTGTTTTCCTCGCGCTGGGCTCGTGTAACTGGTTAATAACCGGTGCTGCTGCGAGCGGAGCGGAATCCAGGGATTCTGCATGGGGGAATAGCGCTTAAATTATGGATGGCCTCTGGTGGTCGTGGGGACCCCCAGGACCAGCCGCAGAGTGGGAATAAACAGCGGCCAGCGGCGGCTGTGGGGCTGGAGGCAGCGCTGGTGTCTGGGGCTGCCGCCAGTTCCCCTCCAGCCGTGCCCTTGGAGCTCCCCTTTTATTTACCCCCAGCAGAATTCGAGCCAGCCTCAATCCTCGTGCTTCCAAATAAAATGTCACTTGTCCTTGCTTAGCTACCGAGCGGCGTTTTCCCTTAACTTGCCTGACTTTCTCCCGAGCCCGGACGAGCGATGTGTGACCTTGATAACAATGTCCATGTTCGAATTAGTGACAATCCCACGAGAGGCGAAAGGCTCCGGGGAGGGTATTTTTGGATGTGTGTAGGCTTCCTATCAATCCTTGAGCAATTTCTCTCCCTAACTGCGTGTAGCCCCTCGGAGCACAGTTTGCAAAGGCAAAACGTCTCTCTATATGTTTACTCGGCGCAGGCACTGTTGATTATCCCTGCGTTCCAGGCTGTGCTGTTGTACGTGAGCCGTTTCCCGGCGAGAACACGCTGGGACGCACAGGCTGGGGCAGCTGATACTGCTGATGTTGTTGCTCTCTTTGGCACTCTGTTTGTGCGTGAGTGATTAGGAATATATCGCTCGTGGCAGGGGGAGACGGCTGCCTGCTCCTATCTGCCGCCTGCCTTTCGGGGCTGCTGCTGTGGCCGTGCCTTTCCAAAACATCCTCCATGCAGGCTGGCGTGCTGTTCCCGGCGTGTCTCCCAGCACACACTGGTTAAGCGCAGCCTTTCCTGTTTGGGCAGCTCTGTCAGTGTTGGCGGGCGCGCGCTCTGCTCAAATTGTCAGAAACTGAAAGTACAAGCGATGACCGGGTTCGGTTGTCCTCGCCAAATATTAACTCGTGTCTCCCCCCTCCCCGAGCGGGTTGTGTGAAGCGGAGGTTAAAGATTACGCGGGATAGGGATTGTTCTGCGAGGGAGAGATGGTTTTATATCTGTTCACAGAGATTCCTGCGGGCTTAAAACCCGAAAAACCGACCCCCCCCCCCCGCCATTTATTTTAAAGGTGAAATGTTTTGCAGCATGGGAGCTGAAGATTTAGTTGATTTGGGAAAACTTGAGCAGCTGATTTTGAGAAGGGCAGAGTAAACAGGATCTCTTCTCAATCAGAAATGCAGCGGATGGGAATGGTGGTGTGGTGGCTGTGATCACCCCCCCCCCCATGTACGGAGAAATACCACAAATCCCAAACATCCTGCCATTAAACCATCCGCTTGGCATTGCCAGCTTTTCCGGAGTCATTCCCGAGTGGCTGTTTTCCCCCGGAGCCGCAGCTCCCGGGAGCGGAGCGGAGCCAAGGCGTGCTCGCACACACGCACTGCCCGGCGCTGGCCGCGGCTCCGGCCGAGCCCTGGGGCTCTGCAAACAAATCCCTGTGCCCGTGGCAGCGCTTGGCCTGCTGACATCGTGCTCTGCTGAACTGCAGCCGCGCTTTCCCCGCGCTGCCGCGGCCCTGAGTTGCCGGGAGAGCTCGGCTCGCTTTGACGTAAGCAGAACATTTCTTAGTTTCACCGCTCGTGGTTCCGAGGAAACAAGGTGGGATAGCTGAGAGGAGGGGAAAAAAAACACCCACACCACGCTTTAAGGAGTGGGATTTAGCAGCGTTCGGGTTGCTTCCTGTAGTACTCTGTGGAAATGTGTTTTCCGAGGAGAGCTGGAGGGAAAGGGAACGGGAAACTCGCGGTCCCGGCTGGTTATTTTCGGTGAGAGCAGCAGCAGTGGCAGCGAGTCATCTTTCCCAACATCCGAGGCTCTGTAGTGTGAACCTGCTGCGTGCCCGGGCTCCGTGGTGTGATGTAATCCTGCCTTGAGTAACTTGGCTATTTTTATGCTCTTACTACATCTTAAATTAGCGGCGTCGGTGTTGCTGCGTAGAAGGCTGGTCTCTCCCGTTAATGGACGCCTGGATTAATAATGTGTCTCTTTATTGCTGGGCTTCTGCTTATTTCGTGTATAATAGGAAAAGTGGGGTCTCTCCAGACTGCTGAGTCCGGATAATAGCCCGGCTGACAACCCGGCGCTTGTCGGGATGCTAAAAGAGCCGGGGAGGCTGATGTGAAACATGTATTTCCCTCCGAGTCTAATTAGGGCCGTGGGAGGAGAGAGAGCGGCGGCGGTGGTGCAGCTCCAGCCTCCCACTGGCTTCCACACAAAACTGAAAGTGCGGCTCCTTCCCCCGCCTTCCGCCGCCTCAAAGGAAAGGCCACGGTGCCCTAATGAAGCCGTGGTGAGCCGTGCTGGCCGTGCCACACTGTGATGAGTAAGTTGAATAGTGCATGGTGAGTAATCTCTCCTCATGACTCACAAAATATTTTCTGATGTTGACCTCTGTTTTTGTGACTGCCCCGCTTAATCAGAGCTGAAGTGAGTGTACTCTTTTGTGTACTAGTTAACTCCTTGACTCCCAAGTACCTGCCCCACTTTTTGCCCGTGCCAGTTTGTCAAGAGGCCAGGGATACAGTGTTAAATTTTAATTTTGATACTACGAAAGATACAGGCCTCCGTAGAGGAAGTATTTGGGTGAGAGACTGGAGTTAATGGATCTAACTGGTCTTAAATAGGCTACTGCTGGTGGAGGATGACATTTTCAGTCATACTTCAAGTATTGCTAAGACTAACTTGGTACTCTTTACTTAGACCTTAAGGGTATGAGGGGTGAAGTCCCCTTGTGCAGTTTTAAGACTTGTAGGTACTTATTCTTTTTCCCTGAGAATTTTTCTTAATATAGTTCATTCTCTTGTCTCTGACTTTTACTACAGTTAAATTTGAATATGGATTAGGTTTAAACGTGGAGATTTTTTATTTTATACCACAGTAAGATCTGCCTGATCTGTAAGGTGTCTCAGGTTGTACTTTGAACTCCTGACAAGTTCCTGCATAGTCACAGGCTGAGAGAAAGGGGTGGGGGTGTTGTGGGGTGGATCAGCTCTGCAGCCTGGTCTGGCAGGGTTCTGCTGATCTGTCTGTGGCACCAGAGAGGGTTTGCTTGCACGGAGAGCTGAGCAACAGGAGGTTCAGAGCTGCTGAAGCTGATAATAGTCCTCTGAATCAATGTTTGCTGGACTGCACCCTATTGCAGCACGGAGCTGGTGAATGTGGAAGAGCCTGTTTGCAGTCTGTCAGAGAGAGGACACTGTGCTTCATTCATTCCTTAAGGCCTGCACTGCTGGGGCTGGCAGAGTGATCAGTGTCAGTGCTGAGCAGGGACAGGAGGCACAGCCAGGTGCTGAGGGAGGGCTGTGGTGGCACCGTGACCCACTGTCTGTCATGTTCAATAGACTTCAGTAAGTCCTTTCCAGTTTCAGAATGAGACATCTGCCTGTTGTGCTCTGTTCCCTGCTGGGTGGCATTCCCATGGAAGGTGGCTGCAAGTGTCCAGCTGCAGCAGGTTGCTGTGGGTTGTGTTCCCCTCTCCCTGGCAAGGGCCAGGGGGTTGAGTTGTGACAGCACCTGGGAACTCCTCCTGCAGCCCCTGGGGATCCCAGTAGGGTTGCACTCTGGCTATGGGATCATGGTATCATGGGATGGTTTGGCTTGGAAGGGACCTTAAAGCCCATCTTATTCCACTCCCTTCCACTCTCCCAGGTTGCTCCCAGCCCTGTCCAACCTGGATATCCAGGGATGGGGCAGCCACAGCTGCTCTGGGCAACCTGTGCCAGGGCCTCACCACCCTCACAGCCAAGAATTTATCTTCTGCCCTACTTAGCATATGGTAACACCTTTTTTTTTTTTTTTTTTTCATCTACCGATTTTATTCCCTTCCAGCCTTTGACTCTTTCCCAGGAGGGGACTGTCCTGGTTGTGCCACTGTGCACATCTTACCAGGGTGAGGTGCCTCTGCCCTGAGCTGCTGAAGCTTAAACCTCCAAATTAGCACCTGTGATGAGAAGTCTAGCTTGAATAATTAATTTATTTGTCTTTGTTCCTCATCGTTACTGCTGACTTTCCACTCAGCTGTGATGGCAAGAAAATTCTCATTTTCTAATTGAGTGTTGTCAGAGCATCAGCCTGCACCTGGAGGTGTGTGTGTGGCTGCTACTGGAAGTAATGGGATACAAGCTTCTTACTACTAGATTTTATACAGGTGGGAGGGTGCAGAGTGTGGGTTTTGTTGTTTTTTTTTTTTTTTCTCTCTACTGTTATGATCCAGCTGATACCATTCTGTCACCAAAGGAATGTGCTGTGCAGGGAGACCTCAAGGGCAGGGAGTGTTAATGAAAATCGCAGCCCAATGGGGATTGTCACCTTTGAAATTAAAGATCAACGATGGAGATGAATAACAAATCTCGTTTGAGAATTAAATCCTCTTTTTTTTGTGCGTGTCACTCAGCTTTCCTGGGAAGAGCTTCTGTGATGGCTGGCTTTGACTTCCCAGGCATCGAGGCAGGTGTGGGAGTGCCATGGAGTGGTGCTGTGGATGAATTTGGAATGGAGCTAAGGATGAGCTAAATTGTCCCCTGCTGCTGAGGGTGGCCCTGTGCTCCTGCCCTCTGCCACAGACCCATCCCATCCTTACTCTGCACATGGAAAACACGTTTTGCACGTGCTCCTGGATTTTCCCTGGGATCAGCCAGTGCTGGAGGGGGAAGGTGCAGCCCCCCTGATCCTCCCTGCGCTTGGGAGTGTTGGTGCCTGTGGAGCTGTGTGTGGGGCGGCTCTGGGAACGGCATCGCTGGAAATATCTGAGCTGGAAAAAAAATGTTGCAGTGTTTTCAGAGGCAGCTCCCCCTCCCTGCTCCGTGAAATGTGAGTCAGGGCCTGCCCGGGGCAGCCGGCCCTACAAAGGAGGCACAGGAGGAAACTGTTGCTCTGCCTTTGCCAGGCAAAATCCTCCTCACCCCCTGAGTAATCGCCCAGAAATTCGGCAGTGCCTGAGTCCGGGGGGGTTTTCCTCACTGCTGTTGATGCAGCTTGTTGGGAAATACTTGTGGGGATGACTAATCACTTAGAAAAGCTTGTCTAGTGAAGGGGAGGTTTGAACACTCACAGTTCCGATTTCTCAGCACCTCTCTGCCTGCCCTCCCCAGTTGTAAAAACACCTGGAGTGGGGAGAGTGAGCAGCGTGAAACTGGGAAATATTGACTCAGTCATTTCAAAAGCACTTGGGTTTCTCTACGGCTCAGCAGATCACAGAGTTGGCACAGTTACATCATTTTTTCTGCCCTTTTCCCCAGTGCCAGAGGGTCTGGGGCTGTGCTCTTGGGGGGCAGACGAGCCCTACAGCGTTAATGGTGCAGCGCGTGGGCAGCACAGAAGAGCACTTTGCTTCTGGGCTTTACCCTTTGAAGTAGAACTTGCCCTGAGTGACAATCGGTGCTTGTTCAGTTCTCAAACTCCTTTTGTTCCAAGCTCTGACCCATTGCATACAAGATAAATCATGAGTTCAGTTAACAGACATTCTTTTCCCCCAGTTTGAAAAGTGAAAGTTAGTCTCTTTTCTTGCATCTTAAGACCACACTAGTATTTATTTTTTTATGTAACTGATTTATCTGAAAGGCAACTGTTGAAAGACAGAGTAGCTGTCCAAAATTGCTTGTTTTCTCCCTTTCATTCATCAGCAGAAGGGTGAGGATTAATGTTCCTGTCCTGACCAAAGTTCCAGCTCAGGCAATTCAAATTTGTCTACCTAAAAATTCACCCATCAGCTCCAGTTGGACACGGCCCTGAAAGCTTTCAGTGTGCCAAGGGAAATCCATGCCTCCACATGCATCTCCAGCTCTTGTCCTTCATGGCAGCCTTATTATAGATGGAGATGATTATCCTCTCAAGTCTCAGATATGGGACTGAATTGTGTTGCCTCTGGGAATTTAGGCAAAATATCTTACCTCTTGGTATGTGAGATTTATGGGGGGTTTAATCACCCTTCTCCCCAGGCATCCATATGTCTACTTTTGTACTCTTCCTTCTTTCTTTTCCCTCTTTCACATTGACTTGCTTTTTTTTGTTCCTGCTTTGAGTTAACCTTTAACTGTCTGATTAAAGTTTTGCACTGTAATGATCAACACGAGGAGCAGGAGTGGGGTGAATTTTTTTGTCCCTTGCAGTGTCTTTTATCACAGATTGATAATCATAAAGTGTCTCAACGTATTTTTGCTTAATTTATTCTCCTTCCTAACAGAAGGATCCACAGAAGGAGGAGAAAAGTCCATGTTAGGAATTGTGAACATATTTACTTTCATGGTAATTATTAAAGACAAAACTAACTCTGAGGAGGAACAAGAAATAAAACTGAATCGAAAAGTTGGCCACATGCTGCTAGAGCTATCAAATCAAATAGGGACTATTTTTAGAACATAGGAAGAGGGTGAGTGTATTTTACAGCAGGAAATGAGGGTTTCATAGATAGGAGCAGATCTGTGAATAACGAAAAAGTTCCTGCTCAGAGTATTTTGGTTTGTTTCATTTCACGAGCGAATGAGAGTTTTCTAAAAATTTACACTGAAAGAACATTGTAGTGTTGGGCAAAAAATCTAAGGAACTACTGAAGAGAGATAAATGATAAAGCATTGGGAAACTTTTCCGAACCAAATACTACAGAAAGTTCTGAATTTAGTTTCTTAGTAAAAATTAATGTGTTTTAATAGTGTTTGTAATTTTCTGTGTACTTGTGAAGGGCAGTTTCCTGAGGTTTTGGCATTACTGTGTCATTTACTTCTTGGAGCTCAGCAATATTATTAATATTTGACACTTCTAAAATTCTAACAACTGGGCTTCTGCAGCTTCTTGTTCATTCCTCAGCTGGAATGAAGGGAATTCCCACTGGGCTGAAGGGAGTTCCCTCTGGTTCCCACATCTGTTGGCAACAAGACCTGGGAGGTGAGGTGCTGGCTCAGGGTGGCCTCTGTCCTCTGGAGCTGGTTTTAGAGTCTTTCTGGATCCTACCTTGGCTTCCATCCCTGCTCATTTCAGCAGTCATTTAAATTCTGCAGTCTGTGAAGAATGCATTGTAATATTGTAGAGTCATTTACAAGTTTTGAAAGTAAAAGCTTGTGGAAATGGTTGGTGGCTGGAAGTTCATATTTGCTGTTCAGAACCTCCACTGGATCACTGCTCTGCTCCACAAGTTGAAACTTATAAAGGAAAACCCATATATATTTTTATTATTTTTTTTGTACCTAACAAAACTCCACACCTAGTGAGCTTCAGAAAGAGTACAAGGTTTTACTGCTAATTTCTTTTACGTGGAATATTTATGTGTGTTAAGTAGGAGCAGAATTTCTGAGCTGTCCAAGACTGAGTTATCTTTACAGAATATAAAGTGGTTATTTAAGCTGTTGTCTCACTGGTTTTCCCTGCAGGACATGGGGCTCAGGCTGTGCCATGAGCTTCCTCCCAGCTCCCACCCAGGGTGGGGGGAGACCCTGGGCTTGAGAAGGAGATGGTGGCTGCTTTCAGCCCCTGCAGTTTTGGGGCTGTGTTCATGTCTTCCCTTGGGTTCTGGGTGATCAGAGGTGTCTCTGCTCCCCTGTGCCTGCACGGGTGGATATTTCTCTGCAGGCACGGGGCTGTGGCTCCTGTGGAGGTGCAGGTTTGCAGCTGGGACACCTGCAGGTAAAAATTACTCTTGTCATCTCTGTTCCCTTGTGCCTGAGCTGCTCTCACTCTTGGAGCAGTTTGTGAACTGGTCTGGTTGAAAGGGAACTGAGCCAAAACCCCACAAAAGGTTTAGTTTTAGTTTAGGTGTCCCCTGCCTTTGCTGTGTGTGAGCACAGAGCAGGAGGTGACTTTTGGGGAAGTGGTGGCAGGGCAGATGGCTGTGTGGGGTTAAACTGTCTGTGAAATGGTGGCAGGGCTGCCTTCCTCTGCTCCAGGGAGTGAAAGCCCAGCAGTTCCCTCTGTCCCAGAAAAAGCAGTGCTGGGTTCTTGTGCGTGTGCAATGAGATCACTGCAGCATCTGCCCACTGCCTCCAGCTGCCTTGGTGTGGGCAGAGTGTCACTGCCTAAAACTCACCTGGGAGGACAGTAGGACACACCAGGGAATTGCTCTTTTACCAAAATAATTACATTCCCCTATGTATTCTAACATAAACATTATTTTAAACTGTTTTGTTTTTGTTTTTGTTTTTTGTTTTACATAGTGGAATTACTTCTTTTGTCTGGCTCAGGATGGGGAAGCTCATCCTGCTGTGACTGTCCTGTGTGCCTCCAAGGCTCCTGCGGGCTGATTGCCTGTTAATGGACTGACACAGCCCCTCCTGCACGTACCAGGGGAACCATTCCCTCCTGCATCTGTGCAGTGTCCGTAGCAACAGTTGGGATTGCTGTGGGGAAAGGCGAACCTGTGTTGCTGCGGTTGAAGTAGCAGCAGTCAAAGTGCAATCCCTGTTGCAACCATGCTAAATGATTATCCAGAGTGGTTTGTGTCTTGTTTCCCTTGTTTATTTTGGCTCTTGAGCCAACCTTTTCTTTTTATTTCAATATGTAGCCATTAAGGAGGCCATAGTGACCACTATGTTTTCCATTTGGTTTTGTGTGACAGTAACTTAGAAACTGCTGAAACTACCTCAGGCTTGTCTGCCTCCTGCTGTGTGGGCTTCCAAATACAGTTTTGGGAGCTCTTCCTTCCCCTGTCATTCCTTCCCTGAACCTGGGAGGTAAAGTATGGGTACAAGGTGTCCTCTGCACGTGATCTCTTTTTATACATTCTAATAAAAATGTATTTTTGTGAATATCCTTGTGCTTTCTTGATTAAGGGAATAGCAGTAATTGGGTGGTTCAGAGGAGACTTTTGGTCCTTGTCTCTCTTGGTAAAAAAATTGTGCTGTGGTTGTTGCTATGGAAGCTAAAATGGCACAGCCTTGATTTGGGATAAAATCTGGTAATATTAAACCCAGTCTTGTTTTCCAATATGGAATTCTGCGTGGAGCAGGCTTTCCCTTGCTCAAGGTTTAACTGGCATTTGAACACCAAGCAAACACCTTAAAATGCAGAGTGGTGGAAGGCAGAGCTGGCAGGACATGGAGCCCCAGATCCTCCCTTCCCTGAGCAGCTCCTGCTGCTGCAGTGGCTGGGAGGGCTTTGGCTTTTCACAGGCTCCTGTGACCCCTGTGCCCAGGTGTGTTGGCATGGACGTGCTCTGGGCTGGTGGGTCTCTCTAGGTGGGTTAAGTGAAATTAGGCCCTGTGGGAGGAGGAGCACAGATTTCTGGCAGGCTGAAATGCCTGGTTTGTGAGGGCATCCGTGTGCCATGCAGGATGCTGGGTCTTTGCTGGCTCCCAGGGAAGCTGCAGTGGCTCCTGTTGCCTTTCCTGGTGTCCAGAGAAATCCTTATCATCCTCCCCAGATGGAGCGAAGCGAGGGGCTTGAAAGAGGCACTTGTCCCACCAGCCTTCTGCAAGATTGATTGGCTTTTCCTAATCCATCTTTTTGATCTCTGCTAACCATCTTGTCTGCAGCTGTAACATCCTCTCCTTTGGATTTATGGACTGCTGCCTGGGGAGAGAGAGCTGCCACTGCAGGCAACCAAGCTGTTGTTTAAACCCAGGGGCTGGTGGGACTGACCTCTTTTGTTTTGCCAGTTAAATGGGTCGTGTGGAGATCAGAATTTGGCAAATCTGAATGACTTCTGTTAATCCATGAGTGGGGTCAGTGTTCAGGATTTGGGAGGAGCTGGTTTTTTGCTGGAGTGCTGGAAGTGTATCCAGACAGGGTCATTAAAAGGTACACAAGTGTTGCCATTGATTTCTTTGTAACTGGCTTGTTTCAGCTTTGGTTTTCACGCATCTGGGAGACGGGGGAAAGCTGTAGGAGATCTGTCCCTCCTGCTCTGCCCCTGCTCGACCACAGCTGCTCTTCACATTTCTCAAGAGCTGCTTTGGTCACCTGGCCTGTTTTCAGGGGAGGAAGTGTGGTCTGGTGAGTCAGAACTGGCTCTGAAAGGGCAAGGGGTGCTTTGGTGTGGGACAGTTTAGCCTGGGCCGCCAAAGCTATGCCCAGAAATGTTCCTGCCTATGAAGCTGTAAAAGTCTCTGTGTGGTGCTGGGAGAGTGAAAGATTGAAGGGATCTGAACTGTATTGACTTTTCTTTTTTTTTTTTTTNAAGGGGGCTTAACGTTTTTTTACTTTTTTTTTTTTTTTTTTTTTTTGCAATAATTTATCCAGGGTTTCAAACCATTTGTTTGCTGCTCAGGTCTGCAGGCTACCTGTGCTGTGTAGATGATCAGATCTCACTTTCAGAGAACCATGGAATCCCAGATTTGGGGTGGAATGAACCTTAAACTCATCCAGAGCCACCCCCTGCCTTGGGCAGGGACACCTTCCAATGTCCCAGAGTGCTCCAAACCCTGTCCAGCCCCAATGAGGCATAACTTGGCATGTGGGGAAATAAAATTTAGAAAAATATGGTGTTCACCCTGAAGCCCCAATTTAGGCTTACCCCAAGGGTAAGCACAGTTTCATAAGAAGAACCCAAATAAAAAGGATGTAAATCTGGAAGGGCACTGGGGTGGTGTTTCTTGCTCCAGGCAGTGCTGGCTGCTCAATTAAACATAAAGAACTTGTTCAGTTAGAGGATGGAAACCAGAACATTTAAAACTTGCTTTAGGTAATAGATTCACTTTAGACTATGGATTGTTGCACCGAGGGTTAACTGTTCTGTACAAACACACCCAGGAGGCTGGGATATGGTACTGGAACACAGAATTTAATCAAAATCTTGCCATTTAAATATCTTAGGGGATGTTAGTTTCAAAATTGAATGTAACCAAAGCAGCCACACCTGGAGGAGGAGTGTAGGGCTCCTGTTTAGGGAGAATTACAAATTGTTCCAACAGCCAGCTCATGGCAAAAATGTTGCAAACTCTAATTTATACCTTACCTTGCGCTTGTAGAGCATTCTGTAGAAATGTCTGATTTGGCAGTTTTTAGTAGGAATTTGGTGCTTTGTAGAACAAAGTTGTGCAGAGAGAACTGAGCTGTGGCTGGTGCTGTTCATGTCATGCACACTGTGATCTCTGTGTATATAATATGTATTTTTGGGACTGCTTTAGTTTACTCACCCTCATGGCAGAGGAAGAGCTGTGAGTGTGGCTGAGTCCTGGGATATTCTGAGTTAGCAGGGATCCACAGGGACCATCAACCCAGCCCCTGTCCCTGCACAGAGCCCCCAACAATCCCACCCTGGGCATCCCTGGCAGCCAAAGGTGTCCAAAGGCTCCTGGAGCTCTGGCAGCCTCGGGGCTGGGACCATTCCCTGGGCAGTGCCCAGCACACTGAGTTCTGCTCATATTGGTAATTTTAAAATTTGAGTTTCTGGGCACTGTCTTATTTGGCTTTCAAGTCACATACTCAGGCTTCTTGTATCTGTGAGATACAAAAGATCTTTTTTGTGAGGAGGTGGAGGGAAAGATTTGAACTTTTAAAAACTGCTCTGTGGTGCAGCCTCCATGGCCTGAAGGGTGACAGGAGTTGGTGTCTGTAGGAGGACTCTGCTCTGTGTGTGTGGGACAGGAGCTGTGTGCTGGAGGCTCTGTTGTGCTCAGAGCTTCAGCAGTGGGGATGTTCCTGGCTCCAAACTCCTGTGCTCAGAGTTGTAGGAACATGTGGCTGCAGAAACCTGTTGTAAGAATCGGAAGTCTGAAGCTGTTCCATCCTGCTGGCTGAAACTGTGCTCTGCTGTTTTCCATAGAATCTTGGATGCTCTCTGAAGTGACTTTTGAGAAGGTGTCTGCTTTCTTTCTGTTATTTTTTCCAATGAAATAGCTTGGCAAAAACTATTGCACTTTCTCTGGGAACTCCCGTTTCAATTTGAAATTCAGTGTTTAGTTTGAACACCAGAACTCTATGAAAAGTTCAGCTGGAGAGGGTTGGCTGCAACAACTCAATGTGTGTTTAAGATTGGTTTGTTTAAAACTTGTTGTGAAGAGCTTTGGGCAGTCCCAATAATTACTGCAGACTGCAACTCTTTACTTTAAATACTTTCCACATTAAAGAGATAAGGGTGACTGTGAAAAGCTTCCATTTATGTGGCTCAGAAGATTCCAACATGAACTCAGGAACATTGGAAAGTACATCCAGGCCAGGAGCAGCACGTAGTGTGCAGGGAGGAGGGAGGGAGAGCAGCCTGGAGCAGGAGGAGGGTGAATGGAGCTGCTCTTTGTGACAGGGAGCACCGTGGTGGCATCATCTCATCTCGTGACTGGGAACAGAACACAGACACTGCTTGAGCCTCAGCCAAAAGGCTTCAGCACGCTGGATTCCAGGATGGATGGAGTCTGTGGGAGGCTCTTCCCCAGGAGGTTCCACTGCCAGAGCCCTGTGGGTGTCAGAGTCCAGCACGACACCACGAGCACAACCTGCCTGCAACCTGAGTCATGGGCACTGCAGCTGGGAAAAATCATAGAAAAAACCTGGACTGAGCCAAAACTCCCAAACTCAGAGCTATGACTGAATTGGAGGAGCTTCAGGCCAGTTTTAGGGGTTCAGGGTTGGCTTTGGCTGAGCAGGGTAAGGTTGATCAGGCTGCTGGTGCAGCAGCAGAGCTGTCAGGAATCACCATCCATCCTCCCAAGCTGCTGGATTCACTGCTCATCCCCTGGGCTCTGAAGGATCTGGGTTAAAGCTGCTGCTCCCAGCTCTGGTGTCTGAGCTGAACCAGTGCATCTGCTTGGAATGCCCATGGCAGAGGCTGGAGCAGGGGTTTGGGGAGCTTGGAATGGCCATGGCAGAGGCTGGAGCAGGGGTTTGGGGAGCTTGGAATGGCCATGGCAGAGGCTGGAGCAGGGGTTTGGGGAGCTTGGAATGGCCATGGCAGAGGCTGGAGCAGGGTGAGGATTTGGGGAGTTTGGAATGCCCATGGCAGACGCTGGAGAGCAGGGTGAGGGTTTGGGGAGTTTGGAATGGCCATGGCAGAGGCTGGAGCCGGGATTTGGGGAGTTTGGAATGGCCCTGGCAGAGGCTGGAGCAGGGGTTTGGGGAGTTTGGAATGGCCATGGCAGAGGCTGGAGCCGGGATTTGGGGAGTTTGGAATGGCCCTGGCAGAGGCTGGAGCAGGGGTTTGGGGAGTTTGGAATGGCCATGGCAGAGGCTGGAGCCGGGATTTGGGGAGTTTGGAATGGCCCTGGCAGAGGCTGGAGCAGGGGTTTGGGGAGTTTGGAATGGCCATGGCAGAGGCTGGAGCCGGGATTTGGGGAGTTTGGAATGGCCCTGGCAGAGGCTGGAGCAGGGGTTTGGGGAGTTTGGAATGGCCATGGCAGAGGCTGGAGCCGGGATTTGGGGAGTTTGGAATGGCCCTGGCAGAGGCTGGAGCAGGGGTTTGGGGAGTTTGGAATGGCCATGGCAGAGGCTGGAGCCGGGATTTGGGGAGTTTGGAATGGCCCTGGCAGAGGCTGGAGCAGGGGTTTGGGGAGTTTGGAATGGCCATGGCAGAGGCTGGAGCCGGGATTTGGGGAGTTTGGAATGGCCCTGGCAGAGGCTGGAGCAGGGGTTTGGGGAGTTTGGAATGGCCATGGCAGAGGCTGGAGCCGGGATTTGGGGAGTTTGGAATGGCCCTGGCAGAGGCTGGAGCAGGGGTTTGGGGAGTTTGGAATGGCCATGGCAGAGGCTGGAGCCGGGATTTGGGGAGTTTGGAATGGCCCTGGCAGAGGCTGGAGCAGGGGTTTGGGGAGTTTGGAATGGCCATGGCAGAGGCTGGAGCCGGGATTTGGGGAGTTTGGAATGGCCCTGGCAGAGGCTGGAGCAGGGGTTTGGGGAGTTTGGAATGGCCATGGCAGAGGCTGGAGCCGGGATTTGGGGAGTTTGGAATGGCCCTGGCAGAGGCTGGAGCAGGGGTTTGGGGAGTTTGGAATGGCCATGGCAGAGGCTGGAGCCGGGATTTGGGGAGTTTGGAATGGCCCTGGCAGAGGCTGGAGCAGGGGTTTGGGGAGTTTGGAATGGCCATGGCAGAGGCTGGAGCCGGGATTTGGGGAGTTTGGAATGGCCCTGGCAGAGGCTGGAGCAGGGGTTTGGGGAGTTTGGAATGGCCATGGCAGAGGCTGGAGCCGGGATTTGGGGAGTTTGGAATGGCCCTGGCAGAGGCTGGAGCAGGGGTTTGGGGAGTTTGGAATGGCCATGGCAGAGGCTGGAGCCGGGATTTGGGGAGTTTGGAATGGCCATGGCAGAGGCTGGAGCAGGGTGAGGATTTGGGGGAGTTTCTATTCCATTTGCCTTCTGTTGCCTCAGACTCTCTGTCAGTGCCATGCCCAGTTGCCTGAACACAGATGTGATGCCTGTTGCTGTTCAATGTCTCTTCTGATTAAATCAAACAACCATAATGATGAAATGGGGCTGGAAGTTCCTCCAAGAAAAGGGAAGCTACTCTGTATTCCCCTCAGATATGTTTCCCCCCTTTCCTCAATTTTCCACAGCCAGCTCTGCTTTGAAGAAATGTAGGAGATCCTACTGGATTTTTTTTTTTTTTTTTTTTTTTTNNNNTTTTTTCTTGCAATGCTTTCTTGAGACCTTGGGAGCTTCTCTGCTCAGCCTAAGTCTGTTAGAGAGCAAAGTCGACTTGGCAAGTGTTTCAGCATGGGAAGTTCAGCTGCAGTAGATGTGGAACTGGTTTGGATTTCTTTATTCCTAGACAATGTCACAAACTAAGCTCAAAGGCCCCTTCTGCCTGGAGTTTCCACGTGAGGTTGTACGAAGTCTCTTAAATTGGCTGATCTGTAGTTGTAGATGTGAATTGTGGTTTATTATTATTTTTTTATATAGATTTTTTTACTTTTTTAACCCAAGACAGAAGATTAGACAGGTTTTGTTACTTACAGGGGTGTTTTCATGAAGAACTGTAGGACAAGGGGGCTCTCGTGTGCTCTGCTCACACTGCAAGTGTCCAACCCCAGCAGAGGGGAATAGAACTTCCTCCCAGGAAATGGTTATGCCAGAATAAGCCTGAATTCACTTTTCTGGTATAATGTGCTTATGTTGATAAAGCAAATTCTGACTCTGCAGGAACACAGTTTACTGGGAGAGCTGGATCAGCCCAGGGGGGCTCTGCTGAGATAATTCTGCATGGAGTGAAATGTGAACATTTCTGGGGGGTGTTTATGGATGAACTGCTGTCCTGAGTTATTCTTACNCCCATGTGAGGTTGTACAAAGTCTCTTAAATTGTCTGATCTGTAGATGTGAACTGTGGTTTATTATTATTTTTTATATTGATTTTTTTACTTTTTAACCCAAGACAGAAGAATCTGTTAATTAGACAGGTTTTGTTACTTACAGGGGTGTTTTCATGAAGAACTGTAGGACAAGGGGGCTCTCGTGTGCTCTGCTCACACTGCAAGTGTCCAACCCCAGCAGAGGGGAATAGAACTTCCTCCCAGGAAATGGTTATGCCAGAATAAGCCTGAATTCACTTTTCTGGTATAATGTGCTTATGTTGATAAAGCAAATTCTGACTCTGCAGGAACACAGTTTACTGGGAGAGCTGGATCAGCCCAGGGGGGCTCTGCTGAGATAATTCTGCATGGAGTGAAATGTGAACATTTCTGGGGGGTGTTTATGGATGAACTGCTGTCCTGAGTTATTCTTACGCTTGGCAGATAAGAAATAAGAAGAAAGAGAAGTTCTCCTCCCTCCTTTTGCCCTCCTTTCAGTGCAGAGAGAAAAGAGGAGAAAGCACACTCTTTTATTTGTGCACTGAAAGGCAGGAGCAGGTTTTAATTTGGTTGCTTCCCTGGTTTCTAGGCCAAGATTTAGCAAAAGAATTATTTGATGTACCTGGGAGACTGGATTATGGATGCTGCTGTTTTCTGTAGGGTTTGGGCTGTCCCAGCCCAGGAGAGTGGAGGAAACAGCCCCAGATCTGTTCTGTGACATTTGGGGTGCTGCTGTGGCAGCAGCAAGTTGTTAAATGTGGCCAAGGCAGTGCTCAGCTCTGGGCTCTGTGTGTTCCATCCCAAGTGTCCTGGCTACTGTTGTTGGCTGGTTTTCCTTCTCCATCTTGTAACTGGAATGATTTGGTTTTCTTGGCTTACTCTTCTGTGTGACTTCTAGATTCGGGGTTAACTTTTTGTCATCTGAAAAGAGCTTTTTTCTGGTAGAATAGTGTTCTCTCATGGCTTTAGTACAGAATTCCAGACTGGTTTGGGCTGGAAGGCACCTTGAATATCATTTAGTTTCATCTTCCACTGTCCCAGGCTGCTCCCAGCCCCAGTGTCCAGCCTGGCCTTGGGCACTGCCAGGGATCCAGGGGCAGCCACAGCTGCTCTGGGCACCCTGTGCCAGGGCCTGCCCACCCTCCCAGGGAACAATTCCTGCCCAATATCCCATCCAGCCCTGCCCTCTGGCACTGGGAGCCATTCCCTGTGAGCTGTCACTGGCTCCCTGTATTAAAATTTCCTCTCCCTCCTATTTATGAGCCCCTTTAAGGCACTGGAAGGATGACAGACCTCAGGAATTCTTGCCTGTATGTTTATCTGTCCTGAGATTTTTAACCAGGCTTCAAAAGGGCTGTGTACAAATTTCTTGGAATGAGAACTTCTGCAGGCCTGGCTGATCCCAAGTGCATGAACTGCTTGTACAAGGGAAAACATGTTTCCTCCTGAAAATAGGAAAATGCTTTAATTTGACATGTCTTCCATGTCTTGAAAATTAGATAATCCAACCATTTTCTGTCATCAACCATCAGTTGTTTTCTTCTTCCCTTCTCCTTCCTCTGCCCCACTCCTCTGCTTTGTTACCTGTCTCTGCCCTTTGCTGTGGAATTTCCCCTGATAACTACAGAAGTGACATTTCTGCAGCATAAGACAAGGGAAAGGATTTGAGGGAACCTTTGCACTTGTATTTCTTGAAGGGCTGTAGATACAAAACTCCTAATTGAAAGGTCAAAGCCACTTGCAGAAACAAAAGTCTAAATATAACCCCAGCTTTGTGCAGATGGACTCTGGTAACTAAGGCTTCACAAGCTGGATACATCAATGTGTATAAAGAACTCCTGTGGCTTCCCTAAAATAGGACTTTTTTTGTACAACGGTGCATATAAATGCAGCTCCAAGGGCTCTTTTTAGCATGAATTTGTAATAATTTGCTAAACCCTCTTGTGCTTCTGTTGCTCCTGAATAAACCCCCAAATGAAATCAGCAAACCTCCATGTCTCACCCTGGTGTGGATGGGTGATGCTCAAGGTTTGGGGTGGTTTGGGTTTCAATTCATGAGCAGGGCTGCATATCCAGACCTTTTTCTGTGTGCTCTGAGGGTGTTTTTCCTGCACTGACATCCACTCCCACTGTTTATTGGATGCTTTATTTTAGAAAGTCATTCCCTGTGTGAGAGTCTCACTGCCCATCTGGAGCTGGGAGCCTGTGCCAGATGCTGGGCCAAGGGAATCAGCTGTTCCTTGGGAACTTGCAGTCAAGTACCTGCTGCATCCCAATAATCCCCAAAGGCTTCAGTCACATCATTCCCAGCCACACAGTCCCTGACTGCAGGGAATGACAAAGAAATGAGCAGAATGACAGTTCCTTCATATCAGTCAGAGATACTTGAAGAATTTATTTCCTTAAGCCTTATTTTTTTTTTTTTAGAGGGCTCATTTTGATGGCTTTAATGAGTGGAATTCAAAGACTTCTTTCCCAGTATGCTTGGCACCTGTATCCTTAAAAACACTGATTCCTGTAAACTCCTGACAAACAGGACCTGACATGTCTTTTTTTTTAATTTAATTTCAGGACAAACACCATGATGCTGCTCATGAAATCATTGAGACAATTCGGTAAGTGCTCGGTGCAGCCTGGCTGGGACCCTTCCTGTGCCTCACTGCAGCTCTGGGAGGGGATGCCTGGAGTCAGGACATGCAGTTACCATTTAGCAGCTCTGAGTTATTTTCTGAGCTGAATTTGCTGCAATACAGAGCTGCCTGCCAAATAGGTTTTATTTTATCTTGCCATATTCCACTGTGTTTTGAACAGAGGTAAAATTTCGTGGTGGTGTTTGGCTTTGATACTTGTGGCAGTTTGTATTTGAGCTACGGACAGGCAAGGTTAGGGAAACATCCTTGGCTCAATGTGTTATGTCCTAATCTTGCCTCTGCCCACCCTCTCTGTTTCCCCTGTTGCTGTGATCTTGCAGCATTTGGGTTGTTTGGCAATGATCTCCCTGTAGCATTGCTCTTAATCCTGCTGATAGAGTTGGAACAGCATGGGGAAAATGGGAGGATAAAGGTGAAAGACAACTGTGAGGAGCAGGAAGTCAGAGGATTTCCCAACACGGGCTCTCAGGACGTGACTTGCTGTTATTTCAGCAGGATTAGGAGGGGACTTGCCAAAGAACAACTTTTAATAAATGCTACACGAATTCCCCAAACACCTGAGGGATGAGGATGAGTTATCCCCATTACAAAGCTGTTCTTGTTAACTGTTTTAGATCCTCACAGGCTGCCTTTGGCTCAGCTCGGGGCTGTGTCTGCAGCAGGTTTTAATGCTTGGGTGGTGCAGATACAGGTGAGGGAGGAGGTGTTTTACCTGCAGAACTACCTGAGCTCGAACTTTGGCCACATATGGCAGAGGAAAAGGCAGTAGTGAGCCTTGTGTGCTCCCAGTGAGAGTGTGAGAGAGCCAAGTGCTTGATAACATCACTCACATGCCTGAAATCAGAGCATTTCCCATGGTCTGGGGTGGCAGAGGATGTGGAATGAGGCTGGAGCTGAAAATCTTTCTCCTAGAGGAGTTTTTTTCCCTAACTACAAAGCACTGCCTCTGGTGCTGCCAGTTTGCTTGGATTGGTGGGGATAAGATCTGTGCCTTGGGGTCTCATTTTTTGGTGGGGAGTGGAGAGGGCCCTTCCCCAGGGGCTCAGAGGGAGCTTGGGCTGGAGTAGGGGTTGGAGTTGTTGGTGCTTTCTGTGTTGGAGGCAGAGCAAAGCTGTCTTAGGAAACAGTTGGGTGAAATAATGTTTCACAACTGTTTTTAGCAAGGTTGGAGTGAACTCAGTGTCAGAAGCTCTCGTGCTGCCTTTGCCTTGTGCAAAGTGCCCACAGTGTTGTTGTGAAAGTGATGGGTGAGAGAATGCAAAGAAGCCTTTATCTCATCAAGCAGTGGAATCCTGGAATATCCCAAGCTGGATTAAGCTGCTGGTAGGCAGCTGCTGACTGCCTATTCCTGTGATTTAAGAGTGAGAACTTTGCAGGGAGGGGTCTGGTGCATTTAGGGGAGATGGGAATACCAGAAGAGGGCCAGCCATACACGTCCAGCTTGTGTTTGTCACTGGCCTGTGTAGTATTAACCATGTGTGAATCTACCACAAGGAACAGAACTGTTGGCTCTTTAGTAATTTTTATTTTTTCTCACCATTTTAATAGTGAGAATGGAGCAAAGTTCATGAGGAAGAAATTCCGAGATTCCTGTTGGAATTCATCCTGTGATGTGGGGTTTTTTGATGCTGACAGTGTTTTCCAATTTGATATTTGTGGAGGAAAGTGTGTGCAGAGCTTCTGTGGCTTTTAAATTGCCTTTGAAGGGAATTAATCTTCCTCCATCCCACAAGTGAAGCTCTCTCCTGTGAGCTGCCATTGTTGGATGCACTGCAAGTGGGCACGTGCTTTCCCTTTCTGATGGCCACAACACACAGGACTGTGTTAATTCAGAGATTCAAAGGGGTCTTTTATAAAAATAACTTGTAAAAATCTGTTTTGGTTGGGTGTGTAAGGTGTAGGAATTTAGGCACACCCCAGAGAATATCCTGGCACTGAGTGGTTGGTGATAGGGCTTTTGGGCTGCTGTGGGAAATGTCTTCTTGTCTTCTCCACATCCAGCTTTGTCAAAGCTTCCTGCAGCATCAGAATTCTCTGGAAATGCTGCACTTCTGCATTTTATGTTAGATTAACATCAGCCATGACTTTGAGTATTTTTAGACATGTAGAATACATTTATCACCTCATTTTGAAGCTTTATGCTCCTGCCAGTGGCTACAGGCATCTTGCTGTTTATTCAGTACAAATGTGAACTGTTGCAGTTTCCCATGATGTCTGCCTTATTCCTAACAATCCTGGGAGCTCCCAGGGCTGCTGCAGTATCCTCTCTTCATGTAAAGCAGCTCAGAATTGAGACAAACGACCTTATTACACTTAATTGGCAATACCTCTATTCATTATTTCTTCTCTCCTTCCAGGTGGGTCTGTGAAGAAATCCCAGATCTCAAGCTTGCCATGGAAAACTATGTTTTAATTGACTATGATACAAAAAGGTGAGAGGAATGTTTTTGTTCCCAGCAGGAGTTCAGGCCAGCACGGGGTGTAGTGAACCAGTGTGTAACTGGTTATTCTTAGACACTACCAACTGAAGTTTTCTCTCAGAACTGGCTTCAGGCTCTGCCGGAGTTATTTTGGTAGGAAATGTGTAACAGCAACATTGGCAAAGGCAGTTGGATTAAGGACATAATTGGAAACTCCACACAGCTCCAGTGCAGCTCGGCTGTACATTGAATTACTCACTGTGAAACAATGATTGGTATCTGCACCCTTGGAGTGCAGCCAGGGTGGGAATCTCAATGGCAGTGAGGTTCCTACTCCTGTAGTAACCAGGAATTCCTGTTCACAGCAGGGCATGGCAGGGCTGGGTGTCAGTGGGAGCTGCACCTTCCCCTCCCTCCCCTTCCTGCTGGGTTCAAAGGTGAAATTCCCAGGAGTGTTGTGGGCTGTTGGAGGGGTTCTGAGGTGCCTCAGTTACGTGGGAATTCATGCTCACAAACAGTTCAGAGTGAATGTCTCTTATGGGATGTTCCCTCCTGGCTGGGAGAGGCAGATCCTGACCTGTGGTGTGTCTGTGGGGAGTTCTGAGGTTCTGTGCCTGCATTTGGCTCTACTGAGACTGGGAAAAGGGAGGATGCTCAAGATGCAGTTTACAAAAACCTCCTTGATTGCCTTCATGGGAAACACTGAATTTATCCAAGTCCACAGAATGACTAAACTGTTAAAAGAAAGTTTACAGATGAAACTGCATTGCTTTGAGTAGAATCCCAAAATATCCTGAGTTGGATCCCACAGGATTCATCCAG
Organism: Thryothorus ludovicianus; assembly: GCA_013397245.1. Classification (NCBI taxonomy): domain Eukaryota; kingdom Metazoa; phylum Chordata; class Aves; order Passeriformes; family Certhiidae; genus Thryothorus; species Thryothorus ludovicianus. Next base: position 102,020 of record VZTB01002334.1, read on the forward strand.
TCCAGCCCCTGGCCTGTCACAGACCCCCCCAACAATCCCACCCTGGGCTTTTCTGGCAGCCAAAGGTGTCCAAAGGCTCCTGGAGCTCTGGCAGCCTCGGGGCCATTCCCTGGGCAGTCTGGGCAGTGCCCAGCACCCTCAGAGGGAAGAACCTTTCCCAACCTAAACCTCCCCAGCACCAGAAAATTCTGTCATGATCTGCTTAAGGTATTGCTTCCTCTTCTCTCAATTTTCAATTGTTTCATTGCAAGACTTGTTAGTCCCTGTCTTCCTCCTGGAAAATTCAAAAGGAGTAATCAAGGTCAAGCATCCCATGTCATTAAAATCCATTAATTTGGATTTGTGGGTTACTCACAGCAGTTGCATTTCTGTAATTTTGTGGTTGTGGCATCCTCACTGGGTGTGTTTCACTGGGGACCATCAGTGTGGTTGGCAGTAATACTGAATAAAAGTGGAACCCTTCTGTTCCCTGAAGTCACCCCCCACTACCTTCATGCAGCTTTTCAAGGAAGTCATGAACTGAAATTCTGGTAATGATTTCAGTCTTTTTTTCTTCATTTGGAAAAATTTGTCAGAAAAATCACTGGCAGCAGATGGGCTGAGCCAAGGATGTGAAGGAGAAGCAGCAGGTTATGGAAATGCAGACAATCCCTGTTGCAGCCTCTTGCTTTTCCCAGTGTGGAAACCAGCACACAGGCAGCTGGAAGCTTGGAATGGAATGGGCAGAACTCATGGTAGAGATGTCCTGGCCAGCAGAGTGACCCTGAGGATCACAAGAGACTGAAGTGTCTCTTCTGATGTCCCCTGTGCCACCCATCCCTTCTCAGCTTTGGGAATGCCTGTGGTTTAATGATGTCATTCCTGTAACTCCTTGAATTGTTTTTGCTGCTCTTTGTGGGTCTGATTATGTAACAGTTGATGTTCCCAGGAATTTACTTTCTTTCCTGGCCTGAGATGAATTGATTTAATCCTCTCAGCTTGTGTCATTAGGGCATCTGCTTGGGCTGACCATAATCCCAGCCAGCCCATGGAGCAATCCCCAGGCTTTCCTGATGGGTCATGTTTTAGGCTATGTGCTGGCTCTGTCTGCATTTTCAGTCCCAGAAAGAATTTCTGGAAAAGCATCTGCTTATCTCAGGATTGATTATCATGGCAAAATGACAGCAAAAAGGAGAAAAATGTATAGAGCTCTTAAATTTCTGCACAGCTGAAAAAATAGAGAAGAGGTTCTGAGAATACAGAACTTTACCAAAGAAGAGCTGTACTCAAAGTATGACTTATTATAAAGGAACTGGTATTAATTGTCAGGTACTTCTGATCTACTGGGGATTTTATTTAAAAGGAACAAAGTCTTAAATCTCTGTATGTAATTACATATTCTGAGAGAAACAAACCCTAAATCCCTGCTGGGCAAGGGGTTGGAAAAGCCCAAGGTTTTACCTTAAAGGTGCCTGTTTTGAGCTGCCCCTGTGTTCTCCCCCCAGCTTTGAGAGCATGCAGAGACTGTGTGACAAGTACAACCGAGCCATCGACAGCATCCACCAGCTGGTAAGAACTGAATTTGGGCCCTGCCATGGTTTTGTGTGCCACGTTTGAATTCAGGCAGTGAAGAACAGCAGAAAGCTGTGACTGACTCACTGCTGCATTATACCTGTTCCTGAAGCATCAGCAATATCCAGAACTTCCAGTTTTTAGGGGGCTTGAACTTGGTATTAAACTTATTTTCTTGATCACACCTGGGAAGTCAGGGAGTTAGTATTGGAGGGACACTGTTATAGAAAGAAAGGGAATTAAACAGCACTTTTTGTTCCCAAATTCAGAGCTGTTGTTCTTCCTTCTGCACTTCTGGCTCTGTTGTTTTGGCACTTGGAAGCAACTGACTTGCCTTTAGGGGGAAGGAATGGTTTATCTGCATTTAGCACAGGGATTTCTCATATAGATTGACTTTTGCACAGAGAAATCTGTGACTTATGGGTACTTAAATAATCCATATGAACTCTCCTGTGTGTTGTGGAAGTGATCCATGGCTTAGGAATTTCCTTGCCACAGTTCAACTGCTCTGGCCTGTGGGATCACTGGCTAAAGTAGAATGTAATCTCTTTTCAGGCCAACTTAATGAGCTTTTTGGTTCTCTTACCCCCTAAAAAGGTTGAACTGGAGGAAGCAAAACATGAACAATGAATAATGTTACTATTCTGCCTAATTTGAAAGCATATGTGGATTTTTTTTTTCTCTGCTGTGCTTATGGGAATTATTTGAAATATGCAGTATTGTGGCAGCAAGCCTTTTTTGCTGGGATTTTCTTAATTTTTTGGGCTTTAAAAACTTGTGCTTATTTGAATTCAGGCACCTTCATGTCTCTGTTGGTTAATAGCTAGATATTAGCAGCTATTCAGCATTTGCAGTTACTATATGAACTGGCAAACCTGATGGGTTTAACTTTTTCCTGCCCATCTAAATCTCACAGGAATGTTTAGGAGGGGTCCTGGAATTGCCCTTTTTTGGTTTGTTTTTATTAAAGGGAGAGGTAGACGTTTTTAAAACTTAACAACTTTTATGCTTAGGGTGGGTTTTTTTCTGAAGAAGAAAGGAAGCTTGATTTCCATCTCTTTCCTGCCACTCCCTGTCTGAGTGCATCTGATCCCTTCCATGTGACAGCTCCTGGAGCAAAATTAACCTGTTCTTGTGTTGGCTGTCAATATCAGTTCAGTGGAGATAGCTAAGAAAAAAGGAGTGGACAAACCTTTACACCTACCCCAACTGTTGTGCTTAACATTGCCAGGTGTTTTTTGCATCTCTTTAAATTCCCCTTTATCACCTGTGAATTGAGGTGTGACAAAGTGCAGAGCAGCTGCTGGTGTGATTTCTGCAGTATCACAGAAAGATTTGATTGGGAGGGACTTTAAAATCCCATCCAGTTCCACCCCTGCCAGGGCAGGGACACACCTCCCACTGTCCCAGGCTGCTCCCAGCCCCAGTGTCCAGCCTGGCCTTGGGCACTGCCAGGGATCCAGGGGCAGCCACAGCTGCTCTGGGCACCCTGTGCCAGGGCCTGCCCACCCTCCCAGGGAACAATTCCTGCCCAATATCCCATCCAGCCCTGCCCTCTGGCACTGGGAGCCATTCCCTGGGTCCTGTCCCTCCATGCCTTGTCCCCAGTCCCTCTGCAGCTCTCCTGGAGCCCCTTTAGGCCCTGCCAGGGGCTCTGAGCTCTCCCTGGAGCCTTCTCCTCTCCAGGTGAGCACCTAGAGAGGGGCTCCAGTTCCCTTCACTGTTTTTTATCTTTAAGCAGCACCTGCAGCCCGAGCTGAGGGAGAGGGGCTGGGAGGGGACTGTCCCTCACTCCTCAGCTGGGTTTGGTGCCAGTTCCTTGTCCCCACGTGGGTTCACCCCGTGCCTGTGTCCCCTGCAGTGGAAGGGGACGACGCAGCCCATGAAGCTGAACACGCGTCCCTCCAACGGGCTGCTGAGGCACATCCTGCAGCAGGTGTACAACCACTCGGTCACAGACCCCGAGAAACTCAACAACTACGAGCCCTTCTCCCCTGAGGTCTACGGAGAAACTTCCTTTGACTTGGTGGCCCAAATGATTGATGAGATTAAAATGACAGAGGATGATTTGTTCGTTGACTTGGGCAGTGGTAAGTGACCGATAATTTCTTTTCCTCTTTTTCTTTGCTGTTTGTACTTTTAAAACCCACATAGTTGGGAAGTAACCCAGAACTAGGGATTGTGTTGCAGGATAAGCATCTTTTCTAGATAATCCCCAAAGATGCTTCTGCTTTTTATGCCAGGATGAAATGGGCCAAACAAACACCCCAGACCTCTTTTCTGGTGGCAGTGAAATCTCAGCCTGCAATGCAATAAACCCTGGTTACAAACCCCTTTGTTTGTGTTGGTATTGTTGGATGCACTTGTGAAGAAGAAGCAATGTTAAAAATGATGTTTGACCCATAAACTTACATTCCTAAGGATTCATCTGTTTTCACTGGATTTGCTTTATGCCCTTCATATCTGAAAATGGGATTTCTTGACCCTTCCCATGTGAAACACTTGGTGTGGAATCTGAAAATGAAGGCTTTCAGCCTCTGACTTGTCAATGTGTCAAAAAAGGTTTTATAGTTTACTTGAGCAGTTGTAAAACCCCACAAAATCTAACCCACAACTGCAACACACTCGAGTTTTAAAAGGAAATTGGTGTCTGGTTGGTGAGGAAACCAGCTATGACTCAAACACATGTGCAGCAGAGATACTGACTAAGATGATGTTCTTTTTCTTGGTAAAATCTGGTTCAGAACACAAAAGGAGTAATAAGAATTTCCCCTCTTGCTTTATGTGTTCTGAAGTATTAACACATTTAAACCCAAACAAGTATGTGTGATACAGGACTTCTGAGGAAAAAAAAAACTTTAAAAAATTAATATTTTAAATTTGTAAGTATATTTTAAATATTAAGAAATTATATATAAATATTCAATATTCAAAATTTAAATGTTTATATATGTTATACATAGTAAAATAGGAGGTTGTAGAATAAATATTAAATAATATACTATTAAAAAGTATATAAGAATATATTAACATATATTATAAAATATATTAACTATATAAAATATAATAATATATTCTATAAATAAATAAATATATACACAGGCTTTTCAGTGATTTTCTTACCCCTGCTTCTTCTCTCAGTGGGACTGACTGAAATTTCCTGTCAGGGACTGATGTTCAGATGAGACCTTTAGAAAGACACCAGAGCTGAGAAACTCTTTTCCATCTGGAGGGAAACAAAATCTCCACAGATTCTCACAATTGTTTGTCCAGGAAGGTTAAAGAAGATCATATCTGGGGCCCTGGAGTGCTGCAGGTTGGGCCACAGGCCCATGTCAGATACTTCAATCTGCTAGAAATCCCAGAAATAAATCAGATTTTTCTCACTGTGCTCTTGGGGCTGAGCAGCACTGGGGGGTGGCAGTGACTGTGGGAATGCCCAGTGTGAATTCCAGCTGGGAATGGCAGCTCCCAGCCCATCCCACCCTTCACCTGCTGAGTTTTGTGCCCTTTGCTCTGGAAGCTTCTTTCCCTTGCAGTGGTTTCCCTGGAAGTGCTCTCAGCTCTGGGGTTTTTGTTCCCTGCAGGTGTGGGGCAGGTGGTGCTTCAAGTGGCTGCAGCCACAAACTGCAAACATCACTACGGAGTGGAGAAAGCTGATATTCCAGCCAAGTATGCCGAGGTGAGTGAGCCTGGGGGTGCAGGAGCTCCCTGCTGCAGGGGGACCAGGGCTGTGCTGCAGGAAAAGCAGAATTCCAGCCCTGCTGGATTTTTGCTTCTCGGATCAGCCAGTCCTGGAGCAGGGAAATAACAGCCTGCAGTGCAAGGACATGCTTGAGGGAAGAAGTGTGTCCAGTCTGGAGTGTTCAGAAGGAGCATTGGCATCTCTCTGCAGTGATTTCAGGCCCTGAAAGCTCTTTTAGCAATAATGCCAGTGCCTGTTCCAAAGGGAGTGCAGTATATTATACATATCCCCCAAATACCTGGAGTCATTCTGTGTCTGGAATGGCTCTAATGCAGCTCCCAGAGGCCACAGCATGCAGCAAGTCCAGGAATAAATTCACCAAACCGTTAGTTCTTAGATATTTTAAAGGCTATGTGTCTGCCTGTGGTGGTGATGCCACTTTTTCAGTTATTAAATTAAACCACCAGGAGTTCCTCCTGAGGCCTGTGCTGGGTGTCTGGTGTGTAACTGCGTAGGAGGCACCTTAGTGAGGAAAACATAAAATGGCCTGAAGCTGAAGGAGGGGAGATTTAGATTAGAGATTAAGAAGGAATTCTTGGCTGTGAGGGTGGCACAGGGTGCCCAGAGCTGCTGTGGCTGCCACTGCATTCCTGGAAGTGTCCAAGGCCAGGTTGGAAAGGGCTTGGAGCAGCCTGGGACAGTGGAAGGTGTCCCATGGCAGGGTGTGGCACTAAATTATATTCAAGGTCCCTTCCAACCCAAACCATTCCATGATTGTTTGATTATATTTAGTCAGACTTCTTTAGTCAGGTTTGTTTACTCTTCTAATTCTGTGCCAATGGGACACACACAGATAATGAGTTCAAGGCAAACCTGGGAGGCCTCAAGCACCCAGGGAAGGTCAGTCATGTCTTACCACAAGAATTTTGCTTTCTTCAGTAGCCTGAAAAGAAACTGATTCCTCTGGATTGTCAAAACACAGATTTAGGCTGAACAGGCTGGAAAATTATCCCTCAAGGAGGGAGGGAATAAATAAAACTCCTTGATCCTTCTTTTCAGTGATGTGGGCAGAAATGCATAAACACAGTGGTGAGGACGATCAGTCATGGAACTAAAAATCCACTTTGTGTCCCCTGCCAGGACAAAGGGTGAAGTTTTTACCTTGAGGGCTCTGCAGTCCTTCTGTGTGAACATCCTGGTTTCACTTGGGAGCATTTACAAGGCCAAGAATCCCCTCTGTGTTTACCATTAAACTTAAAGATCAGCTTTGTAAGGAAAAGTGAAATTCTGGCTTTCACTAATACCCCTTCCTGTCACTGTGCACACACAAAGCTGTAGTGAAAACAGCAAACAAAAGAATGACCCACAAATGGAGTATTAGAGCTAGACACTGCTGGGGTATCTTCAGTGTCACAAGTCTGCCATGGGATTACTGGGTGAACAAAATGTTCTGCATTATTTCCGTGGTTAAATCCTGTCAGATTTGAGAACCAAGGAGCTGCTACAGTGTCAGTGTGTGGAGCTGCTTTGTGCCTCTGTTAGGGCCTAGTTTTCCTCCAAACATTTGTGGAAGAAGTTGAGTTTCCATTTAAATTGACTGTGGCACCACATCTCTGGGTGCCATGATAATAGTACCCAGAGAATAGATGAATAATAGAATTTGAAAAGCTTAACTTAAAGAGGAAGAATATTATTGATTTGTTTTAGTGAAGTTGCCTTAATAAATTAAAATGTAATTACATACATGAAAATACTGAGGATTCTTGCTATCCTGCTCAGCTTTGGGAGTGCTTTTAAGCATAAAACATGCCTGTCAACACACAGAGTTTTGGTGAGCTGCTGATGGAGCAGCTGAACAACCATCAGCTTGAGTTGTCAGTGGGATCAGCATTTCTGCTTGGCTTCTCCCACAGAATCACAGAGTGGTTGGGGTTTGAAGGCACCTCTGGCAGGGTCACCTGGAGCAGGTGACACAGGAATGTGTCCAGGTGGGTTTGGAATGACTCCAGGGAGGGAGACTTCTCCAAATTTGGGCCAGGTCCTAAAGATCACTGGGGCCAGGCTGCTGGAAAGGTGCTGCTGGGGATGTGTGAGGCACTGAGCTGTCTGCATATGGGATTTTGTTCCTTTCTCCCTTCTTTAGACAACAGAAAACAGCAGAGCCCTCCCTCCTCTGCAGCCTGGTGTGTTTGGGTGCAGTTTGAAGCACTCCCAGTTGCTGTGGGAAGCAGGATTCTCCTTCTGGTTGCTGCTGGGATGCTTTGCCTGCTGCTTTCTGCCTCCTCTGTGACCCCAGCAGACCTGGCTTTGTCCTGGCTGTCCCTTTGCTCCCTGGGCTTAGGCTGGGCTGCACCCGCCTCCTCCTTGTGGGATTATGCACCACAACTTAAGGCTGGGCTATTTTTAGTGCTGGCCAGTGTTAGGGCTTTTCTTAGAACATGGAACTTCCATGGAAAGGAGGGAGTGAAGATTCCAGCTTTGCCTTGGCCCTAAGGAAGTGAGGGTTTGGTTTTTTAAGGAACCAACAGCAGGAGCTCTGTGTCTGCCTGTCCTTGCAATGTTAAGGGTAAAAACCCTCCAACCAGACAGAATTCTTGGGGGTCAGTGAGTGCTTCAGAGCTGTATCTCCATTGCTTTGATGGAATTGGAAATATGAGATGTCCTAATAGCTGGTTTTGGTTTTCCTCCCTCTTGCAGACGATGGACAGAGAGTTCAGAAAATGGATGAAATGGTATGGGAAGAAACATGCAGAATACACAGTGAGTGAAACTCAGCTGTCCATTGGGATCCACACTCATGTGCAGAGTTTGTAAAGTCCCCTCCAGCCTTTCCTCAGCCTCCAGCTGCTTCCTGACTCCTATCTTGGTCCTGGGCATGGTGTTTCCAATTTATCCTCCCAGACCCCTCTCTTTGTCTTGCCAGATGTGGGGCATGGTGTTATTGGGAGCACTTCCAGGTCTTTCCAGAAACTCTTGGAAGATTTATTCTTCTAAAATGTTCTGACTGGGGCTGCCATGAATCTTCTGTTTGTGTTAAATCCCCTTTTCCTTTTTCCCTCCCTCTCTCTGTGGATTGGGGTTTTGCCAGGTATGGCAGCTCCTCCTTGGGGTTCTGAGCTCTCCTGCTGGAAATGAAAGCTGGAGCTTTGGTTCTGCAGGCAGGAGAATTTGTGACCACCTGGGCCCAGTTCTGGGGTGGCAGGGGGAAGGTTCTGGATGGATGGCAATTGGAGCAGGAAGCTCCAGGAGCAGTTGCTGGATGGTTCTCAGGGGAGGGTGGTGGGTGCTTAGTTCTGGTTTGGAAGGGTTTGGAATTGGGTGCTCTGAGGGTGGAGCTGGAGCAGGAGGAGTAAATGGGTCATCATGGGGGATCTTCCTGCCTGTGGCAAGGGTTGTGCTGGAATTCATCTTCCTCCTGATGTTTATCTCTGAGGATATTTCACACTCCAAGCATGGTGTGAGGTGTGTGGAAATCCATGCACTGTCATCTTGCATTCCTTCCCTTTTCCCTTTCTTCCCCTTTGTAATTGCCATTAGGAAAATCTTCTCCCTGCTTAATCACTTTCCAGTCAGGAAATGGATGTACTATAGGAATCCACTGGGAGTTTTGAAAACACCTCTATTTCTGCTTCTGCTGCTTTCCTATGGTCAGAAGCTGGGTGGTTTAGGGATATTCCCAAATATCCTGGGGAAGCAACATCACTGCTGGCCTGGTGTCCTGCATCCAGGTGTGAGCAGGGATTGGGGCAATGCCCCTTCCCCTTCCCCAGGATGGTTTGATTCATGTGGCCTCAGCATCCCAGCACTGTGGGATCAGTGGCAGGCTGGAGCTGGTCACCCTTTATTTCCCAGTTTTCTGTCTGCTGGGATCCTTGGTGCTCTCATCTTGTAGTGAAGCTGCTCCAGCTCTCCCTTTGGGAAGCAGGCTGGGAAGGGGATGGTGCCACCTGCCCCTAACACTTTCCTACTGGGATCCTGTTCTGGATAGAGGGATTTCCTTCCAGGGGATGCTGGGCCTGCTGGGGGACTGCTCTGCAGCAGGATTGATAATTCCTTCCTGCTGTAGAAGCACTGGGAATGCTTTACTTTTCCTGAAGTGGCCATATGGCATTTTTCCATTGTGTCACCCAGCTGGCATGACATGAAAGGAATTGTTCCTGAGGATGCTCTGCTTCTGAGCTGGGTAATTTAAGGAATAGGAGAGAAACTTGGACTAAAATATTGGAAGCATATTGCTTGCCTTAGGCAGCATTTCCATATTGAGCATTCCAAGTGACAGAGTCTGGTGCTATATTGAAACAAAGCTATTTATTTTTGCCAGGTTCTTTGGCTTTTATAACTCTGTTTTCTGCAGTGTTTAGAGTAAAATTTCCCTGAATATGCAATCTGGGGTTTTTTTGGGAAGAGTTAAGCACTTGCAGCATTTTTTGTCTGAAGGAAGGTTGGTTTCCTGTCACCTTGGAGTGATGCTTGAACACAGATTTTGGGCTTTTACTGTAGGCACACAGGGCAGATTTTATTGAGTTTTTATTCATCAAGCAGACTTTTGCCAGGCAGTTTATTTTCTTTAGGAGCTCCTTAGCAGCATCTGCTGTAGGTGACTGTTAAACACAGAGCAAACTTGCTCCTGATGCAGCTGGAGGACACGGGAAGACATGGAATTGAAAGCCTGGCATCTTTGTCTTTCTGGAAAACAGCTTTGTTCCTACAAAATGCTTTGTAAAGTCCCAAAATTTAAAATGTTGGAGACAAAATAAGCAAAAATTGAAATAATCTGTCATCAGCAGAGCTCAACTTGTGAATTCCACTCCAGTGATACAGACAGTCATATGAAAAATCAGTGTTCTGAGAAGAATCAAGTGCTGGATGAGGTGAGGGCTTGGCAGGAGTTCAGTGGGAAGAATCTTGGATTCCACCTGCAGCTCTGGCTGAACTTTGTGGATGATGATTCTCTTGCTGTAAAAGTAAAACCTGTGGTGCATAAGGCAGCAATAAATCCTGGAGCTGGGCCTCTAGGGTCGTGCTGAGTTTTTAGGTTATTTTAACAGCCAAGATCCCAGTACAGACAGGGATTTCCAATTCAAATGGATTTTGGGTTCTCCCTGAAAAGTTGACTTTAGCAATGTTCCATGCTTGTTTGGGTTTGTGCATCTCAACAGTTCTTCTCACTTGGGAAATTATTATCTTTATAGCTTTTCACCATCTCCAGCCTTCCCACCTGGTACAATCTTCCTAAGAAATATTTTCTGTCCTTTATGCCTTTTGCAATAGTCCAAGGGACTCAGAACCTCATGATGTTTTTGTAACCTGCCCCAAATCCTCCCAAAAGGATTTTTTCAGATTACCATTTTAAAAAAAAGTTGCTAGGAGTGTAAACAAAAAAACCCCCACAACCTCCAAAACTCTCCAAACAATAAATTTGTGTTTGAGAACCCTTGGAGAGAAGGGCAGTCACTGTTATCTCACCAGATTATTCTGCAGCCTTCAAATTCCCCTTCTGGCCTTCTTGTTACTGCTGGAAGTTCTGAGCTTGGACATGAATTCTGGAGAGCAAAGTCCAGTGCCAACATCTAAAATAAACTCTGATTGTCCAGGTGTATTTCCACCCTATTTTGTCCACAATTATAGAAAAAAAATCTGTCTTGAGCAATGGTTCCACACAAAATTGCAGCCTCAGTTGTTCTGTAGTCACTTTGTGATTAAAGCACATTAAACTTCCCCAGCTGCAAGTGGCAAAGTGTCCTGTGGGTGTTGGATGCCCAAGGCTGCAGAGCCACAGCTGGATCATCCCTGCAGCTGGAGAGGGGGAAGATCCTCGTGGGGCATGAGAGGAGTGGGAGGAACTTGCTCCTCATGCCTTGCCTTGGGAGGCTCCTGATCTTCAGCTGCTGGTGGTCACTGAGTCTCAGGATCCTCTTGAATGAATATTTACATCCCCTGCTCTGCTTGGGAATGTGCAATTCCTGCTCATTTAGGGAAAATCACATTCTGTGCTGCTCTTCTCTCCTGCATTCCAAGGGAAGGATCCTCCTCTAGAGCTTTTCACCATCATCATCATCATCTGCTTCAGCCTTTTGGACTAGAATGTCCCACTTCCAACATATGTCCCTTTGTTCCAACTCCTTTTATCTTCTCCTTTTCTCTTCCCATGGAACTGAGAACTTTCCAAGATTAACTTTACCCCACTCTTTTCAAGTAAACTTGTTTGAAGGAAGCAAGAGACTTTGAGAAGGTCATTAGGCCTGCCTAATTAGAGAGTCTTTCTTGGGGAATTCCTTGCATATGTGCAGCCATCAAATTAAAACTCAGCATGGCAATTAAGAGGCAGATGGGTTTTCATGGCTCCTGACTGTAAATATCCTCATGTGGCCTCAGAATCAGAGCCATCTCAGGTATCTGGGGCAGGAGGCTGAGATTGCTGAGCAGCACTAAGTGCTTCTCTTCCTGGGCTCCCTTGGAGAAAGTTTCAGATATTTTTTGGTTTTTGTTGAGTTCCCAGTGCCTGTGATCTGTTCCCTTTTCCTGAAAGAAGAAAACAGAGAACAGACTTGCTGGTGATGTACCTGGAGGACACAGGAAGACGTGGAATGGAAAGCCTGGCATCTTTGTCTTTCTGGAAACTTTGTCCCTGCAAAATGCTTCATGAGGTCCCAAAATTCCAAGTGTTGAAGACAAAATAAGCACAACTTGAAGGATCCCAGGCTGAGCTCAGGGCAGTTGGCAGTTGGTGCAGTCCCACGTTGGAGTCTGCTGAGAACCAGGATTAGTTTTGTGTTTATTTACTCAAGGTTGTTATAACAGAATTCCTGCCCTGCTCTCCATAAAAGCTTCTTTTAGCAGGAGGTGGCAATGACTATCAGACCAAGAGCAGGAGGCAGGGCAGCATTCCTAGAGGTGGGATTTGGGCTGCATGGATGCCTCAGGAGCTTCTGGTGGCTGGAGGTGGCCCAGCCCTAAGGATCAGGAGGAGTTTTGGGCAGGGATCAGTGCAAGCCTGGCTCTGTGGCTTGCAGGTCTCTCCCTAAGTTTAGGATGTCTGTCTGCCTGCTTTTCCTGTTCTGAGCAGAAGCAGGGAGTTGTGTGGGAGTTCCAGTGCCCAGCAGCTGCTCTGTGATGGTGGCTGCCATCACCTGTACCTCAGAGCTCGAGCTGCCAGGAGCTGCTCTCAGGGAAGGATGAGGCAGCTGTTTGCTCCTGCCCCATTGCAGCAGGAGATTTGCTGTTTTGGCATTTGAAAAACCCTCCAAACATCCCCTGTGGCTTTGAAATGATGCCACATTTTGGAGGTTTGGATTCGTGCCTCTGGTTATTTTTGAAAAGAACAGGCACCTAAAAATAACCATGTGTACTTTTCCAGGCAGAAATGCTGGGATTTTGGGAGCCAAGTGTTTGCACGGAGGCGGCTGGAATGAGGCATCCTGCCTGTGAATTTATGGCTCTGTGGAGCATTACCAGAGAGCCTCCCTGGCCAGCACTGGGGTGAGAACCCAGCCCTCCTCCACAGCACAGGGGCCTGACCTTCCCAAACTCCTGCTGTGCTCCATGATGAACTCATACCCTTTGTGTACCTCTGGCTGTCTCCCCCGGGCTAGGACCTGCTGCTTTCCATCCACTTGCAGGAAGAGTTACAGGAATCAGATGCTGCTGAGTGTATTCCTGCAGTGTCTGTTTGAAAAACCTGAGTAAAAACCTGGTCTGGCTTCTAAATTTAGAAGCAATGCAGGCAGCAGCTCTGGAGGCGATTTTGCTGAGCTAATTATCCTGTTAGATAAAGCATCTCCTGCATTGTCTAATCAGATGAAAATATCTGTGTTACAGATGGTCCCTTCCATTCATTATTCACTAAGGAGATTAAGTTTCTGAGAGAGAGGAGGAACAGGATGAGGGAGGGGACAGTGGAGGAAGAGATTGAGTGTGGCCCTGTGGCTGTCACCATGTGGATGTGTCCCCTTCTCCCTGAGTGACCAGCAAGGACCACATTCTGCTGGTTCAGCTGCTGCTGCCCTGGGGCAGGGATTAATCAGTTGGACTTTCCTTCCCAGTTCTTTTTTTGCTCTCAAAATTATTGCAAATCACCCAACTGAGTGAGATTTTGGGGGGAATTTTTTTGGACTCTCTGTGTCAGTTGATGGGTAAAAATCTCCTTTCCTTCTTTTAGTGCATAATTTATTGATCACTGCCCCAGCACAGTGGGTAAGGAGCTGCTTCCAGGGTCAGGCAGCTCAGTCCCTGTTAGAGGGGAGCATCCAGGAATCACTGCCTTGCTTCCAGAGGGAAAAAATAGCCCATTTTCTCCCAGCCGTGGTTGATCACCTGATTATTTCTGTACTCCAGTGCTTTTCCTGGTGAAGTTTTTCTCTTGGCTAAGCATGAGCTGAGGAAGCAGTACCACACAAAAATAGATGTGTTTAAGCTGGGCTGTGGTTCATTTGAATTGTTAAATGGCTCTGGCTTGCAAAGTGTTCATCCTCCATGGGTGATACCAGGTTAAAACCTGGTGATTTTGGTTATAAGTTCTAACCACATAGACAGGGCAAACACACAGTGAAACTGGACCCAAGTGAGGCCTAACAGCCACTTCAGTTGGATTTCAAGACCTTTATATGAAGTTTAGCATTTCAAAGTCGTTTGATGTTATGCTGGTTCTCTGTTCTCTTGCAGACTGGCATTTGTGGTTCCTGATTTTCCCAATGTTTTTCTTTCCTTGTTAGTGTAGGAAAACCCTGTGGAGACTTTAGAAACTGGTGGTGTGGAGGATGCCATAGAGAAACTGACTTGCAAAAATTGTTTAAAATAAACACAGTTGCCTGTTCATGTGGGTTTTCTTTGACTTTGTCTTGGTTACTCAACTGTGGAACTGTTCACTACAAGAATAGATAAGGCTGAGACAAAATTATCTCTTAAAATCAATCTAGAGATGGTGTCCACATATAGACATCCAGAAAAAAATCTTTCCTTAAATGAGCTGAGAAAAACTCTTCTTAGAACTTCTTTTGATGTTGAGTTTCTGGTTTAGATTATTACAATAGCCAGCAAGATGTCCTTGGGTTGGATCTTTGGGTTCAACTTCCAGCTCATCTTTTGTTTTTATTACAACCGGGATTTCAAAGGTGCTCCCCCTCCCAGCAGGTGGGAGATCACAGGTTTTAATTCTGGTAGTAATTCAGATTTCAGCCCAGCTGGTGGAACAGGTATTTCAGAATAACTTGAGCTAATCTCACCTGCTCTGTTCAGTTTCTTGCACTTACAGCTCTCGACAAAGTTCTTGATCTCCTGCTGAGAACCTTGGATGTGCACTTTTCTCAGCCCTCTTGTGTAGCAGCAGGACATTTTGGTGGTTTTCCCCTTCCTTTCCTCCTGGAAGCAGCCCCATTCCTCTTGGCACCTGTGGCTTTGTCCTTCCCAGGTTTGTCACCCCCTCTGTGTCCCTCGGTGGCACCAGGCCCTGGAGCTCCCTCTGGGTGTTCCCAGGCTGAGGCAGCCCTGGGGATGGAAGTTGTTCCAGTGTCTGCACTGCAGTGCTGGCACTTTGGAGTTGTCCCTAATGAGAGTTAGTGCTGCCATGTGAAATCCTCTCTCCTTCCCATACGGAGAAATCAGTGCAGGAAAAGGATTCTCAGCAGTCACTGCTGTTGCTTTGATGTTCCTGAGGTTCTGGCACAAACCATCATCTTCAAAGGGTGTCATCAGCATTAATTATAGAGTTGCACCTTATTTTTTCTCTCCTCTTATCTTCCTCTCCCAACCCTCCTCCTGCCTGACTGGTGGCACAGCAGAAGATTGTGGCCCATGGGCTCCTCTCTCATTTCCAAAACATGACTGAGAAAACATCAATCTGTGCAAGAGCTCTGTGTTCACCTGGCACTTGATGTGCTACCATCAGAAAGGTGCTCCACAAGCCACTGATGTCATAACTGTATTTATTTTCAAACAAGGCCTTTATGTTACTTCATTTCCAACTTGAAAGAGTTAGAAGTGCTCAGGGTTTATATTTAGCAGCACAAAAATCAGATTCTTGTTTGTGCAGTGCAGCAAGAGCCTGAATTGGGAGCCAGAGTTCCCAGCAGGATCACCTGGGGGCCTTCAGGAGGCATTTGCTGATCAGTTTTGCAATGAGTGCCAGCACTTCTGGCTTCTCCCTGGAGCAGCCAGAGACCCTTCCCTGTTCTGAGGGTGGGAGCAGGGAGGGAGAAATCTCTGGGGTCTGAGCAGGGTCAGCTCTCCCTGCTCCACCTCTGGGTTTCCAAAAGGTTTCATTTGTCCCTGGTTGTTGTGGGATCAGGGAGGCTGGTACAGCCTGAAGGGAGCAGGAGGGAACACCATTAACCCCTCTGTATTTCTGTGTTCTTTGTCTTGTTTTAAGCTGGAAAGAGGTGACTTCCTCTCAGAAGAATGGAGAGAGAGGATTGCAAACACAAGGTACAGTACAGCAATTGAATGCTGCTTTCTGAGCTGGATATTTGGGAGTTTGTATAATGGAAATTGGGAGGCTGGCCAGCTTTTTATATAGAATTTCCATAGCAAATACCCAAAGTCTATCTGCCAACTCTTGCATTGGCCTCTCTAGATCCTGTTTTCTGACTGCAAGAATGGCTTTGAGTACACGTCCCATGATATTCCATACAAGGGTGTATCCAAGATAAATTCTGGTTATAAGAGGAGCACAAACCTCCATTTGTTTTGCAAATTCCTATAGTTCATGTCAGGGATTCTGGCAAAACACTCATTCTCTTGGCTATTGGGGCACAAGGCTCACTTTCCCTCTAATAAAAAGGAAAAGACCCAAGTGAGTTTGTTTCAGCTTAAATTAAAACTTCATTTAAACTAATTGTCTTAAAGATTTGTTTATGTGGAGGACTGTGTAGAGGGTTGGGCTCCTTTCTGAGGGAGCCAGAAAGGGAGTAAATTTGTTAAAAGCAATAAAAGTCGTCTGTATTTTTAAAGCTTTGCATTCTTTCAGCCTTATGGGCAGAAAAAAAACCTCTTTATTTTTATATGACCTTCTGGGCCACCCTGTTATGAGGGGGAATGGAAGGCAGTTGTCAAAGAGAGCTCTGAAAGCTTCAGAGTTGTGGCAATTTCTGGATTGCTCCCAAAGCTCTGGTTTTGAGAGGCTGGAGGAGGCGTCTGCCAGGCTGGTGACTCCTGCACGATTCTGTCCCTCACTTTCTTCTGGAGGTGCCTTTTAATTTGTGGACAGACTTGTCCCAGCCTTGCAGCACACTTGGGTTTGGCTTTGTTGCTTGTTATTCCAAGTGCACAATCCTCTGCTGCCCGGGCAACTTTCCTTGGAATTAATTTGAATTTTTTGAGAATTTTTTGGCTGCAGGAGCTCTGGCTGCACCCAGAAGTGCTGGGAGATATTTGGTTTGTGTGGCGTGGCACTCACTGTGGGTCTCACTCCTGCTCCACCTCATTCTGGTGCAAAATCAGGGAATTCTGGAATGGTTTGAGTTGGAAGAGATCTTAAATTTCATCCACTGCCACCTCTGCCATGGGCAGGGACAGCTTCCTGTATCTCAGGCCCTGTTCAGTCTGGCCTTGGACACCTCCAGAGATGGGCTGGTACCAGGACATGGTTTCCTGTGTATTCCAGGGGATCCTGTGGCTTGGAGAACCTCCTGGAATGAGGGCTGAGCCCAAGGGGGATTCAGGGTTCCTGTGCCCTGCGCGTGCACACAAAATTCTGTGCCAGAATGAACACTATAAAAACACACATCTGCAGGCTCTGGCTTTTTCCCTTCCTCTCCTGGATGTTTTCTAGTCCCATTAATATGTTTGGCTCTTTTGCAAGGCTTTTTTTTTTTTTTTTTTTTGCATATCACAAGGGGGGGGAAAAAACCCCCGCTACNAGGAAGAAACCCCTGCTAGCTTTACGTGCCAGGCAGGGTTTCCCGAATTTCCAAGAGCAAGGCGTAGCAAGAACAACTTTTTTTTTTTCCCTTGGTGCATAAACATTTTTTTCATTCATGGTTTTTAATAGCTTTGACTGCTGCTCTTAAACTCTGTGTCCTTGTTGAACACATTTCATGTGTGGAGGCACTGGGAAGGGAGTTTTCCAGCAAAGAGATCAGTTCTTCATGTGGGAACAACAGGCCAGGATGGCTTTTACACTTTCCAGAATCCTGGAATATCCTGGGTTGGAAGGAACTCAGCAGGATCATCCAGTCCAACCTCTGACCCCCCTGGGCATCCCTGGCAGCCAAAGGTGTCCAAAGGCTCCTGGAGCTCTGGCAGCCTCGGGCTGGGACCATTCCCTGGGCAGTGCCCAGCACCCTCGGGGGGAAGAACCTTTCCCTGAGCTCCATCCCAAGCCTCCCCTGACCTGTTCAGCAGAGAGCTCAACCACTTCCAAGAGGTGTTGAGGGCTCTTGTTGCAGCCTGGTAGTAAATGGGCACCAGGGACATTTAGACCTTAGCACTGAAGTGTTTCTTTTTTAATCTGTGGCATGTTCTGTTCCTTTCCCAAGCCCTTTATCATTTGCAGGATTCTACCTCTGTGCAGCTTTCTTTGTGTCCCTTTGATTGTTTTTCTCCAGGAACATCCCCCCTCCCCTCCCTGAATTTCCTAACCCAGAAAGAAAGATACAGCTCCTCTGTTGTGGGTGGGGCTGAAGTGCTGGGTTTAGGACAGGGAAAATGTGCTAAGATGTCACTGTCTTCTGGCATTATGGAGAATTTGGAACTGGAAGAGAAACAGGGTGCCCAGAGCAGCTGTGGCTGCCCCTGGATCCCTGGCAGTGCCCAAGGCCAGGCTGGACATTGGGGCTGGGAGCAGCCTGGGACAGTGGGAGGTGTCCCTGCCGTGGCAGGGGGTGGCACTGGATGAGCTTTAAGGTCCCTTCCAACCCAAACCATTCCAGGATTCTAAAATACATTTTGATATTTTGCTGTATTTTAAGTCCCCACCAAGAAGTAACTGAGTGCTGCTCTCCACGTGTTGGGTGGCCGGAGCTGGAGGGTTGGGGACAGGCAGGTTTGTCCATGGCAGGGGTGGCTGGGAAGGCTCCAAGTGGCTGTGGTGTGACTGGGGGTCCTTGTGGGGTGTTCTGGCTCCCTGATCTTTAACTGGATCATTGTTTTGCAGTGTTATTTTTGTGAATAACTTTGCCTTCGGGCCTGAGGTGGATCACCAGCTGAAGGAGCGCTTTGCAAACATGAAGGAAGGTAAATCCAACTGGAAATGTTTTCCCCTTATTTCCTGATTCCTGTGGGAGCTGGGGTGGGAGGGGGGCTCAGTTCCATCTGGCAAAGCCAGGCCTTGGGGTTTGTTCTGTGCCCTGAGGCCAAGTGTCTGCACCACAGTGAGATTTCTACTTTTTGTGTGTGCTCAGACCTGCCTGGCTCCTGGGAGATCCCCTCTGCTGAGAAGGCTCTGGAGCAGGGTTGGGGTGGGAGGAGCTTCTGGTCTGTCCTTCCCTCTTTTGGAAGCCCACAAAACACCCAACAGCCAAGCCCAAACTTCCTGGATCTCTGGAATTGTCCAAGGCCAAGCTGGACAGGGCTTTGGAGCACCCTGGGATAGTGGGAGGTGTCCCTGCCATGGCACAGGGTGGCACTGGGTGAGCTCTAAAGTCCTTCCAACCCACCCAATTCCATGATCCTTGGCTGCAGAGGCACAGCTTAGGAAGGCCAATCTGTAATTCCACCCAGAATTCCCTTCCTGGGTTCTCCTGTTCAGAGTTTTCACATTTAGTGCTGCTGTTAACTCTGGAGTGCTGGGGTCCCCATCCCTGGCAATGCTCAAACCTGTGGGGATGTGGCACTGGGGGACTGGGTTTAGTGGTGAGCATGGTGGTGCTGCTGGTTCATGGTTGGAGTTCATGATCTTAAAGGTGTTTTCCAACCTTAATGGTTCCACAATTCCATAAAGACTGGGGCAGTGTCACTGGATGCTCCTGAGAAGCCACACTGCAGACTGGGGACACCACTAACCCCATCATGGCCTCTCCACTGCCCTGCACATCTTTTCTTTGCTCCTTCCCACTGGGATAAGTAACAATTTTACTTAGTTGTGGCAGAAATGACAGAAATAACAATTTCTGAAAAGAAGAATGTGTGGTGTGAACAAAGCAGCTGTGGCTTCCCATGGCACAGCTTTGTGCTGAAATAAATAATGTGACTTTTGGGCTCTGCTGCAAACCATAAAACCCCCAAACTTAAACTGTTTTCTTTAATTTAACTGAATTATTTTTTAGTTTTCAAACTTGTTTAATGGTGGCTTGAGAGCAGTGGGGAAGGTTCAAGGACCCTTTATGATGATGAGACCTGATTTCTCTTCCCAGACTGTGCTTCAGGCTCTTCTGGATGACCCCAAATACCCATGAAATGGAGATTAGTGGCCTCTAAATAAAAGGGCTTTGGGGGCTTGTGTATAAAAATCCCAAGCAGGAAGGAGATAATTGAAATTTCTTTAGATTGCCACTGAGAATTAACATGCTCATTCTTTTTACAAGTGTTTCAAATCTGTCATTTTAAAGCAATCTTTGAGGTGTCACCTGGCAGGAAGCATAGATTGGCTTTCTTGGGGGTGTCAGAATGAGAATTAAGGGATTTATTTCTTTTTTAATGCTATACAAGGGGCAGTTTTATAAGACTACTCTTTAGGGCTATGTACTGGGTTATATTTAATAAGTAGTTACTTCTAAAAGAAATAATGGACCTGACTATGCTATTTTTTTTTTTCTTCTCCTTTTTCCAGGTGGGAGAATTGTGTCCTCAAAACCTTTTGCACCTCTAAATTTTAGAATTAACAGTCGAAACTTGAGTGGTATGATTGCACTTTTTATTGTTCATTACAATTGTGGATATTTGTTATCTGAAAATGTCTTGGGGATGTCATTGCTTTTTGGAATTTTTTAAGTAGAAAGTGTTGTTGGATTATTAGGGCATACAAAGTTACAGGTATTTAAAATCAACTTAGAAAGCCCCACTCAAGAGAGGAGCAGACACTTTTTGGGGGGTTTTATGTGCTGCCATGTTTTGATGTTGATTCCATCAATGGAACCAACCTGGCTGGGCAAATTTAGAGCTAAAGAGAAATCAGGAGTTCAAGGATGTGATTGATTTCTTCAACCACAAAGAGCTGCTGGGACTCACAGGGGAGTTCCTTACACCCTGAATCCAGGCAGGTAAATCCCACCAGTCAGGGTCCCTAAGGCTTGGAGGTTATGGAGCCAGGCTGGCAGAGCTGGGAGTGCTCACCTGGAGAGGAGAAGGCTCCAGGGAGAGCTCAGAGCCCCTGGCAGGGCCTAAAGGGGCTCCAGGAGAGCTGCAGAGGGACTGGGGACAAGGCATGGAGGGACAGGACCCAGGGAATGGCTCCCAGTGCCAGAGGACAGGGCTGGATGGAATCTTGGGCAGGAATTGTTCCCTGGGAGGGTGGGCAGGCCCTGGCACAGGGTGCCCAGAGCAGCTGTGGCTGCCCCTGGATCCCTGGCAGTGTCCAAGGCCAGGCTGGACACTGGGGCTGGGAGCAGCCTGGGACAGTGGGAGGTGTCCCTGCCATGGCAGGATTGACACTGGATGAGCTCTAAGGTCTCTCCCAACCCAAACCCTCGTGGATTCTGTGAAATGTTCAACTTTGACCATCTCCTGTGCTGTGCATTGAGCAAACAAACCTCTCCCAGACACACCCAGGCCCTGGGTCTGGTTTATTGCCAACACAGGGTCGTGTTTTCCTTCTCTGAACACGCCAGATTTGATGTTTGGCAGCCTTGTTCTTTGCAAGGATTTGAGCTGCAGTTTAAGGAGGTTTTGGGACATTCCGTGTTGTTGGTTCTGCTTTTGACCTTTTTCAGTCTTTCATTGTTGAAACTGGGGTGTCTGTGTAGAAGTTGGACTGACAGTCTTTGTGGGTCTCTTCCAGTTCAGGTTATTCTATGAAATTTCTCAAGCAAAAGAGCAGTCCAAGCAGGGCTTTGCACATATTTACTGTGTCCAGTGCTAAACTTTCCCTAAATCAAACTCCCCTCTTTCCCTCCTTGTGCAAACATGGGGAGCGACTCGAGTTCCAAATCTCAAGCTGTGCTGTCTGATTTTGGCCTAAACTGCCTTTGAAGAATAGTAATTTTTGGGCTGTCATGAAGTAAATTGTGCCATTGGGAGTTATTTTGAAGCTGGAATTCTTGTGGATGTCCCACACATCAGGCACCCAAACCTGCACTTTTCTTCCCTGTTTGAAATTCTGTTCTGGGGACTCTGGTGGTTTGGAACCCTATTGACCCTTGGGTGCCAATTCTTTGGAGATGTGGATTTGAAAATAAATGGAAAAAGGGTGGAATGATGCTCCTGGAACTCCTCAAGCCTCAGGAGAGCTGGGATCAGGCTGTCAGTTTGCTAATGAGGCAAAGAGAGCCTGGCTGAAGTTTGGGCTCTCTTGCAGAGTGCACCAGTGCTTGAAGAAATCTAAGAATGCACTAGGAGAGGTTTCAATCAGACCTGCCCACAAAAATACAAAAAGGCTTTGGCCTCTCAAGCCTTTTCTTTCCTGGATTCTTCCCATTCCCTTCTCTGCTGCATTTGGGAGACTGAGGCCAGCACGTGCTGCTCTTTTAGCCCAGAACAGCCCTGGCTGTGACTGGCAGTCGAGCCAGATTTTTGTCCCACTCCAGCTCTGACCCCAGCATGGATTCATTGGGAATGTTTTCTAGAATGCTGAAGTTTCAGATCTCAGCTGTTATTTAATGCTGATGTTAAAATTATATTGAGATGTTTAGTTGGGGTTTGGATGGGTTAGCAAAAAGAGAGCCAACAGCTTCCACCAGTGGATTCCCTGATACCAGGGATTCAGATAAAAGATCCTGAAAAAAAAAACCAACCTTTGCATGCTACAAACAGGGAGAATTGTGTGAATAAATTTTAGGGCTTAATCCCTTTGTGAGACCATATTATGTTTGGGAAATAACATTATCAAATGAGCTTGTGTGGGATGTGCTGGGCTTGTTCCAAGTGACACTTGCAGGGAAATGCCACCCCCAGCCACGGCCAGTGTCCTGCACATGGGACAGGGAATGTCACTGCTCTGCTGCCTTTGTGCTGCCCCACAAGGTTTGTCATTATACTTCTATTCATCAAGGCTTTTTTTGGTGCCTGAGCATGATTTGAGTCACGTCTCACCTGTCTATCAAATACTCTGATCTCGAGTGTGAACCCTTAAATAATTTATACAAAACAGTGGAAAAGATCAAGCTTTAAGAAGGAGGAACCAGTTCCCTCCATACCACATTCCCCCATTGTAGTTCCATCTGTAGGAAGAAGTGGAAATGTGGAAAGAGTTGGGACAAATGAAAACAAGCGTTAAAATGTGGTTAAAATAGTGGTTGAGGTTGCTGAATCCCAAACCTTGCTTTTGGCCTCTTCTGGGTCATTTGTGTTTAATTAGAAATGTGCCATAATTTCTCCTGCAGCCCTGCCACTCGCTCAGTGTTTGTGGGAATGGTTAAGGCACATCCCATAGCTATTAAATCTGGAGAACAAAACAAATATAGACAAGAAAGGAAACCCAAAACATGTTTGTGCCCAGTCCAAATATGGGGCAGCTGCAGCTGACAGGGGCTGGGCTGGTGACATTCTGGAACTGTTTATTTCAATCCTCTCACACACATGTGTTGTTCCTTGGAGAAGTTGTGTGGGACACAGTTCTGCTGGCCAGAACTGAGTAACTCTCTGGGGTGGCTGGCTCAAAGGTACATGTCCCACATGTTTGTTTCCTGTGGGGTGCACGTAGCAAGAGAAGAAATTCCCCTCAAACTCCCAGCAGTGTTTTCCTGTCAGATCTGCAAACCAGATTTCTGTGTGTGCCTGGCTGCTCTCAGCTGAGCTTTGCCCTAACCTGGCTCTCCCCCCACAGATATTGGCACTATCATGAGGGTTGTGGAGCTGTCACCACTGAAGGGCTCCGTGTCCTGGACGGGGAAACCAGTCTCCTACTACCTGCACACGATTGACAGAACCATAGTGAGTACCAGGGGCCAGGAGCCTCTGCCCTGCTCCAGGGCAGCATTTCCCAGCTCCAGATCCTTCTGTCTGGGGCTTGTGTTTGTGTCCCTTTGTGGATTTACACACCTGAGTGTGCAAACCAACTCTGGCTGCCCCAGGGTCCCACACACCCTGGGGTTAAGGGCACTGCTGATTTACTGAAGCTGCAGAGATTCACTGATAAAATTCCTTTGCAGCTCCTCAGAATTGGGGGTGTCCTGCTGTGATTTCCTCCCAGAGGAAAGACTCAGTGGGGCTTTGATTCCTCTGTGGTGGCCATGTCATTCAGTCATACTCAACCAGTGAATGGCAATTTTAATAAAATTCTCAGCTGCTGTAGAAGCAGCCCAAGCTCCATAGCAATGATGATGCATTCTGTTTTTCTTTTTTTTTAATTACAGAAAACAAAACAAAACCAAAAAACCAACCAACAACAATAAAACCCCCAAACAACAGCCCCCCCACCAGAAAACCACCAACCCCCACAAAAAAGCCCCCCATAAAACTCAACAAACCCTGTGGAAATGAAAACTTTTGTGGACAAATCATTTATCCTACCCCAAGGTTTTGGCAGTGGCATAGGAAGGCTGTTTTCCTTACTCTGCTGCAGTCTAATAAAGCTTTTGTTCAGGAATGTGCCAGAGTGCAGATAAATGGTGGAGTGTGAGGGTGCAGCAGCTTCAGTGAAAATAATTTCATTGAAAATCAGCCTCTGCTGAGGGGAGATATGTGACACAAAGCTTTAAAACAAGGCCAGGCAGTGGTGGGGATGATAAAACCTTGTCGAGGTTGGATTATGCCCTGTTACACAACAGGCTGGGTGGCTGAAAAGAATGAATGTAAATGGCTTCTTGATGTAGCTTATCAGAAGCAAAGCAGTCAGAATTTCTGCAGTTCTGCACTTGTTTTAAGCTCATATTTTATTCTTCTGTGTTCATCTGTCACGGCTTTGAGGATGACTCTCTTCTCTTTCTATTTTCAGCTTGAAAACTATTTTTCTAGTCTCAAAAATCCAAAACTCAGGGTAAGTTTCAATCATTTTCTGTAGAAAACTCAAGGTAAGGGAGCAGCCACTGTGAGGAATTTAATCACAGGTGGACAGAATTGATAGAAAATCAGATTTTCTTGGTAGGCAAAGAACATGGAGCTAATTGAAGGGAAGTCTCAGATGCCATCAAGCACTAATTCAATCATGTCCAAGGGATTTCTAATAGAGAATTAATGGGGCAGCCCCAAGGTGCTTTTACCTTGCACTGGAGGTCTGTAATGAGCTATTTCTTCATTAAAGAACTGGAATTAAAGAAGGGAATGATGATTTGAATCTGTCCCAGTGCTCAGCTCTGAAATGAAGCTGAGCAATGCTCTGAAATGTTCCTTTTGGGACGTGCCATTGGAGGCACAGAGTGAGTTGTCATTTGCTGCAGTCTGGGCTGTTACATGTGGAATTAAAATGCCAGAGGGTTTTTGGGGCTGTGCAGGGCTGCATTAACCTGAAATAATCCATGGATTCCCAGGAAGAGAATTAAATGAAGCCACTTAATTTAAAACTTCAGGTGAATGTTCATCCTCAGGCTGACTGGCTCTGTAAGAGCAGACTCATGGGGGCTCTGAAAGGGAATTATTTCAGATAGCTCCACTTAAATTTGGGACAAAAAAGACTTCTTAAAAAAAACAAAAGTCAGAGTACTTCTGGCCTTCCCTGTTTTTCACACTTGACTTGCCACTGGTTTGGTTGAGAATGTGTTTAAATCAAAGGAGTGTTGGAATTGCCAGAAGTCTCATGCAGATTAAACCTCACCTGGGAGGTGCATGAGGTGCAGGAAAAGCTTTGGCAGAGCTCTTGGAAATTTCCTGTCTGAAAGAAGTTTGTTTTTTTCTGAGAGAAAAAGAGATTTTTTCTGAACAAGGAGATTTCCTATTAGCCTGTGAGAAAATCAGCCTGGAAAGATGCTGCTTTTGATTTCTATTAGTCATTTCAATAAACTTGGCTGAAGTTGAATGAGATGATGATTAATGGCTTTGCCATTTCCAGTCGTGGAAGATTTTTAAGGTGTCACCATGAAATGCTGGGGATGTGGGGAAGCTACTGAAATGTATAATAATAATTAAAAAAAAAAAATCCAAATGAAACCTGATACAGCAGTATGGGGCTGGGAGGGAAGAATGTGGGAAGAGATTGAGATTTAATCCCCTCTGGAGGTGGGAAAGAACTTGTTCTCACCTGAGTGTGGCCTGAGCCAAGGGGAAGTTTGTTCCCTTTTCTTATGGAAAACGAAGCTGGGAAACAAGGTGATCTGTATGAAAAAGTGCCAAAAACATGAGCAAATGGTGAAATCTCCCATCCCTTCTCCCCAGGAGGAACAAGAGGCAGCTAGACGACGACAACAAAGAGAAAACAAAAGTAACACAACGACTCCAACGAAGATCCAAGAGAACAAGGTGAACATCCTGAATTTCTGTGTGTGGCTGTGTCCCTGGGGCTGTGCATGAGCTCTGAGTCAGGAGAAGCCTGTGGGAAGGCTGCTGGGTTCTACTCTGAGCACACAGACTGCTGTAGCTCTTGCTGTGCCCAAAAATATGCTGGAGTGAGTTAATAAAAGCTGCTTTTGGGAGTTGCACCACTAATTCTTTAAAAAAAAAAAAAAAAAGGTGTTGCAAGATGAATAGTTGGTTGTCCACCCTCGCTTGCCTCCAGCAGGAGTTTGCAGAGCTGTCCCTGAGTCACAACCCACTGAATGGAGTTCAGAGTGTGCTGAGTCTCTTCTGCAAAGACTCATTTCCTTTCTTGGGTAGTGCTGTGAGAAATGCAGTGCCTGTTCATGCCCAAAAATATAGAGTATTGATTGTACTCCGAGTTTTGAGTGAAAGTCAGTTGAAGAATGTAGTCAGGAAAGGATGAATAATCAGCTTTTGTTAGACAGTAGGTACAGATTTAACAGAATTACAGAATAGTTTGGCTGAGAGAGACCTCAAAGCTCATCCAGTGCCACCCCTGCCATGGCCAGGGACACCTTCCACTGTCCCAGGCTGCTCCCAGCCCCAATGTCCAGCCTGGCCTTGGGCACTGCCAGGGATCCAGGGGCAGCCACAGCTGCTCTGGGCACCCTGTGCCAGGGCCTGCCCACCCTCCCAGGGAACAATTCCTGCCCAATATCCCATCTAACCCTGCCTGAAGTTCCCCTCCTTCAGCATTTTCTTTTCTTCAGTGAACAAGTCCAGAGTTTCTCCTTGGGAACAGCTCTCATCCCAAGCAAGTCCCCTTCCCTGTCAGGTTATTGACCTGCAATGCATCAGTGTCCCTTCAGAAAGTTAAACACCATTATTAATGATTGCTGAAAAGGAAAGCTGCATATGGACGGAGAAATGACCAAAGTTTTTCAAAATCTCTCAGGATTCTGGTGCTGAAGAAGAAAAAGCTGCAGCAAATTCTGTTAAAAAGCCATCTCCCTCCAAGGCCCGGAAGAAGAAGCTGAGTAAGAAAGGCAGGAAAATGGCCGGGAGGAAACGAGGGCGCCCCAAGAAAATGAACCCAGCGAGTACTGAACGCAAGACCAAGAAGAACCAAACTGCACTAGAACTTCTGCATGCTCAGACTGTCTCCCAGACATCTTCATCCTCTCCTCAGGGTGAGTGCAGGGGCACTGGGAGAGCCTGGATAAGGCTCTGAAGCTCTGGATGTGCTCCTTTGTCCTTTATTGCAACGTTGAGTTTGGTTTTGTGGCATAACTTCCCTGTTGCCACCAGAGCAAAGCTGCCCTTGAGGTGGTGGTGATGGGATTAATGGTGATGGATGTGTTAATGGTGATGGGGGTGGGATTAATGTACTGAAGGTGATTAATGTGTTAATGGTGATGGCATTAATGTATTGATGGTATGGGGGTGGGATTAATGGTGATTGATGGTGACTAATGTATTGATGGGGCTGGGGGTGGGATCTGTCTGTGGGTACTCAGCCAGAGCTGGGGCTGGGCTGTGGCTGCTGCCTGCTCTCAGCTGCTGCTTTCAGGATGGATCACAGTTACCCTTCCAAACAGTTTGGAGCAGTGTGTGACATGCTTGGAGCTGTGTGTTGATGGACTGAGCTGCTGGGCCTCATTACAAATGCCATGTTTTCAGTGGCAAAGCTCCTGTCCTTGTCCCAAACACGGAGTCCTGACCTGAGGTTGTGTTTGTGTCTCTGCAGATGCCTACAAGTCACCTCATAGCCCCTATTACCAACTACCTCCTAAAGTACAACGGCATTCGTCCAACCAGCTCCTGGTGACACCCACCCCCCCTGCACTACAGAAGCTGCTAGGTAAGGCTGCCCTTGGCCTGCCCACCTCCCCTCTGGGGTTTTTGCATGGGGCAGGAGGGGGATTGTCTCCTCCCCACCTTCTCCTGCCTGCCCCACATCATTTGGCATGACCACAAGGTCCTCCCTCTTGCTGGGGTTGGTGTTTCACTCTGCATTCTCTGATATTGTTTCAGCTCTCCCTTGGCACAACAGGCAGCAAGCCTGGATTTAGCAGGAATAGTCAGAAATAGCTTTATTTGAAATGAAACCATTCTCTTAAGTGTGGGGAACACCTCTCCATGTCCTCTGCTGTACTCAGAGCCAGTGAATGAGGAGAGTCTAAGGTCCCAAAGGTGTGGTTGGAAAATGCACTTCATGTGCAAGAGGGGATTTAAAGGAAAACCTGACAGGGTTGTTTTTGATCTTCTGCTGCCCTTCTCCTTCCAGCTGTTTCTGACTTTAGGCATTGGGCATGAGCCAGCCCTGGATGCTCTGGGAATTTGGCAGAATGGTCATGCCTGTGTGGGGACCAAGGGCATCAGTGATGTCCTTAGCTCATCAGTGATGTCTCCTGCAGTTGTGGCTGGTTCCTTGTTGAAGAGAAAGAGAGAAAAAAAAAAGTGATTTAATGGGATATTTTGTGGCAAAAATAGTGATTTTTGAGGGATATTTTGAGGCAGGGTGTATGGGGTAATGGACCCTTGTCTAGGCTGAGCCTTGTGCAGGTTTCTGCCCAGCACATGGTGCCTGTTTTGTGCAGCAGACTGGGCTTAATCCTGGGAGTGCTTTAATGATGGAAGGGCTGGGGAGGAGGAAGAGTCATTGCTGGAGATAAAGGGCAATGAGAAGCCAAATGCTCCTTGGAGGGGAGAGTAAACTGTGTGTAGAGCTCCTCATGTGTGTGGAGGGAGGAGGAGGAGCAGGCCCTGTGCTGGTGCTGGGTGAGTGCTCTGAGCTCAGGGCTGGGTTGGGCTCCTGCAGCTCACTTCTTTTATTATTATTGCTTACAGAGCACTAAAACCACTCAGCTCCTCTTTGCTCATGCAAACACCCTCAGCCCCCCCAGCACCTTCCTCTGCCTCTTTGGATGCATTGTCATGGCTTCCACTGGACCTGATGGATCCAAGAGTTCCTTTTGTGCCAGGAGAGGGATTTTCATCATGTTCTTAAATCCATTCTCAATGGCTTAATCTGACTTAGAGTCCACATCAAAAGTGAGGGAGGGACAAGTGAGGACAGGTGCCAGGGAGGAAAAAAAGGTAAACAGGGGCATGGCATTTGGCCCCTGCTGAAATTCCTCATCTGATTTATTTTGCAGACTCATTTAAGATCCAGTACATGCAGTTCATGGCATACATGAAAACTCCTCAGTACAAAGCAAGTCTGCAACAGTTACTGGAGCAGGAAAAGGTGAGTCTCACTTTTTAACATTTCTAAACAAAATTACCAGACTGTGAAGTTCCTTGGATGTAGGGAAGAGTGCTGGAGATGGGAATTGTGTGCATTTACACCAGTCCTGCTTAAGCTGAACTGCCAGGGAATTTTGCTGCAAACTCACTTTTTGTGTGCTTAGATCTACACAATGAGAGAGCTGCATCTCCCTCTTTGTGCTCACCTGACAATGCTGACTTAGATTCACAGAATCCCAGGATGGTTTGGCTTGGAAGAGACCTTACAGCCCATCCAGTGCCACCCCTGCCATGGGCAGGGACACCTTCCACTGTCCCAGGCTGCTCCGAGCCCCATCCAACCCAGCCTTGGACTCTTCCAGGGATGGGTCCCTCCCAATCCAAACCAATTCCAGGGTTCTATGAACTGTAGTTCACAGGGATTAAGAAACCCAAACTGTCATCATTGGTTATGGGGGTTTAGTGCAGCATCCTTGGTATTAATAATCAGAATGTGTTGGATTTCCCTGATGGGCAAAGTGTAAATATCCCAAATCATGGACTGAAAACATGGAAAGGCAAGGAGAGTCCTGGAGCTGTGCAGTGAGATGTTTCTCTGCCATGGAGCCACCAGCAGAGGGAGGAGATCTCCTGCCTGAACACCTTCTTGTCTTTGTCCCAGTTCTGGAGGATTTCATTGCTCTGTCAATTAGCCCTGATGAGAATTTCTTCCTGCTGCTTCTGTGGAGGAGCCTTTCCCCATAATGCTCAGCAATAAACTTGAACTTCCACTTAAAACCTTCCAGTGGCTTAAGGGGCTCCAGGAGAGCTGCAGAGGGACTGGGGACAAGGCATGGAGGGACAGGACCCAGGGAATGGCTCCCAGTGCCAGAGGACAGGGCTGGATGGGATATTGGGCAGGAATTGTTCCCTGGGAGGGTGGGCAGGCCCTGGCACAGGGTGCCCAGAGCAGCTGTGGCTGCCCCTGGATCCCTGGCAGTGCCCAAGGCCAGGCTGGACATTGGGGCTGGGAGCAGCCTGGGACAGTGGGAGGTGACCCTGCCATGGCAGGGGTGACACTGGATGAGCTCTAAGGTCCCTTCCAACCCAAACCAGTCAAATTCTGTTCAGGTCCAGCTTTTGACGTTCCCTGTGGAAATTTTCCTTCTCTCTGTAGTCTTTGTGAGAGGGTCAGAAAAAAAGCCACAGGGCTTTTTATCATGTTTTCCATATTGGAAACTCTCCAGAGGAGAGAGATTAACTTGTGCCACCCCATTCCTTACTGAGTAGTAGTTGATGCTGGTCTGGTGTTCATGGAAACCACTTTTTCTGTGTTTGTTTCCATTTGCTTTCACAGTCAATCAGCACTTAGAACTTTCATCTTTTTCCTTAAGCAGCAGATTTTTCTGCTTGTTCTGCACTTGTCAGGAAGGCATGAAGTGAACTTGTCTCCTGCACAAATGAAATGATGGTGTGCAAGGGTTGTGCCCTGCACAGAGAATGAATCAGGAGTGTGGAAAAGTCATCAGTTGGTGCTGGTGTCCAACAGCTACTCCACACTTTTGAATGTTAAAATGAGGAATTTGGTATGAAAATATTTTTTTATGGAGTGTTACATGGCAAATTAAACCTTACAGAGGCAGAACTTGGCTGGGTGAAGGGCTGGGTATAGTCTGTTCAGTAAGCCCTTCTCACAGGAAGGTTTTCAAGTACAATAAAAATCTCTCTGTAATAATGGTTTTGAAATCAGCTGCTGCTTCCCAGAGTGCCCTTAGATGGAGCTGTCAGCCCCTGCAGTGCCTGGGGAGGCTGAATGAAATGCCTCAGTTGAAAACAAAAATGATTTTTCAGCATCCCCCAGAGCAGTCCCTTAAGCATTGCAGGGACTGTTTTCCCAAGCCAGGTCTGTGTGTTCCTGTACGTGGGGAATTTCCAGCACTGTTACTTCCCTTCTTGGAAGATCAGCCATGGATTCCTGGAATTATTGAGGTTGGAAAGGATTAAGGTGCTTTTTGCCCTTGTTCCCCACTTTTCCTGGAGCAATGGCTCAGTCTGTGCAATCCCTGCTTGGCCTCAGAAGCACAAAGTGGAGAAGAGGATAATCCCAAAGCTCCCTGTCCTTGCTGCACTAATCCTGCATTTGGGGCTGGGTAAATGAGGCTCTTCAGCCAGCCCTATCCTGCCCTTTGCTGTGCATGGCCACGGACTGAGGGAGCAGGGATCTGCTGAAGGAATGTTCTGGGCAGGGAATGTGCTGTGGGTGGCTCAGGTGACCTGCTGAAATAATGGGGGCACAAGCAGGAAAACTGGTTTGGTTTATGTAGGACTTTCTTCCTGCCTTCCCCCCAGTGTATTTTCATTTACTGCATCTCTTCCGTGAGTATTGGACAGGGAAACTCTGAACTGGGGCTCTGGGGATTTAGAGCCAGTTCCCAGTTTGGGAACAGATTTCATGCAGATAATCTTTTCCAGTTCTATTTCTGCTCTGTGGGATGTGATTATTGCTGCTGCTTCACGATGCACTAGGAGGATAAAAATGAGTTTTTAAGACTACCTTGATTGTATTTTACTATACAGGAGGAAAAACCTCCTTAAAAGCTCTTTTCAGCTGGCTTAACCCAATCAGTATCACACTCAATGAATCCAGACTCTCAGGAGTCTGGACCAGGGCTGGATGAGCTCTCCTGCATCCAGGGTCACTCTTAAATTGCTCCACAAACATCTCCTCGAGATGGCTCATGCTGCAGCTGGTGCTAAAAATGTGTTTTGTCACTTTTCCCTCCTCCAGGAGAAGAATGCTCAGCTGCTGGGGACAGCCCAGCAGTTATTCACCCACTGCCAGGCCCAGAAAGAGGAAATCAAACGCCTGTTTCAGCAGAAGCTCGATGAGGTACCTCTGTGCTGGGGGGATGCTTCTGACTCAGCTGCATGCAAACATTTCTGGTCAAGCTAAATGTGACCAGAGCAGTCTCAGGTCTTCAGCCTCTGCTTGGCAGCAGATCAGACTCAGAAAGATGCAATCTGTGTCACTCTCTGGTTATGTTTTGTGTTTGTTTTTGCAATTGTGTGCCCAAGGGGGGGACAAACCACAGCCAGGTGGTGTTTGGTGCTCAAACAAGCTCTGTGCTGCCAACCAAGCTCAGGAGCACAGGAGAAAATGTGGGAGCTCTCCACAGAGTTCTGTTGGCTGACAAAGCCCAAATGCCACTTCTGCAGTTGAAGGGGTGTGTTCTGGTTTGAAAAGCAAAACCAGTGAGGCACTCCAAGTCAGAGATACAATTTCTTAGGAAAAGGGAAAATGAAACAAAAAGGAAACAAAATACATGCAATAAGGAAAAAGAAAATCACTGACAGAGTCAGAATACAGCCTGACACTGTGTGGGTCAGGGATTTTGGTGGCAGCCCAGTGGCAATGGTGGCTGCAGCCCTCCTGGAGCAGCAGCTGTGGCTCTGGTGGAGCAGTGATCCTGGAGAAAGGTGCAGCCTCTGCTGAAGGTGCAGTGGTGATGGATGGGCCTGTTCTTCCTCTGGGAGCCCAGTGGAAAAGGCTGCCTTGGTGTTCCAAGGCTCAGGTTTTTATCCAGGTAGAGGGGCTCGGTTCCCCCCTGGCTGGAGCATTTCCCAGTGGGATGATGGAAGTTTATCAGTGACTCAATGGCCCATGAGCAGAAGATCTGTGCCTGGAGGGAGGATGGGTCGTGGGAGAGATAAGGAAACTGCTCTGGATGGTTTCTTATCAGCTGGCCTATTGACAGATTATATCACTCCCCCCATCCCAGATGGTAATAGAATAACACAGCCCTGATTACATTTTACACTGCAACCCATGACAGGGTGGAACAGCAGCTCCAAGGTCCTTGTGTCCTTCCTTGTTATCCTTCAACAGGCACAAAGTGCCTTGGAGAATGCTGGGGGAAATCCTGAGAGCTGCAGAGTTCTGCAGATCTCCTCAGTGTCACTTGGGAATGGGACAATCACTGGGAATGAGAGTGTCAGGACTTTATTGACTGATCTCACCCTTCACCTTTCAGCTGGGAGTTAAAGCTCTGACGTACAATGACCTGATCCAGGCTCAGAAGGAAATCTCTGCTCACAACCAGCAGCTGAAAGAACAGACAAAACAGCTGGAGAAGGACAACAGTGAACTCAGGAACCAGAGCTTGCAGCTGGTGGGTCCAGCCCCTGGGCTGGGACAGGGGCTGCTGCCCTTAGGCTGAGGACAGAGCACAAGCCGTGGGCTGGAACATCATCCAGCTGCTCAGGGTCCTTTGAAACAGAGGGATGATGAGGGGAAACCTACAGGGAGTCCTTTTTTTACCTTTGATTTACCCCATAGCAAATCCTGAGGTGGCAGTTTGCTGTGGCCTCAGCTCTGTCCCCAAACAGCTCTGGATGTCACTGGGTCTGGATGTGGCTGGACAGGGAGTTTGTGCAGGGCTGCTCTGGTCATAATTCCAGTGGTTCTTGGTAACTCAAACATGGAGACTCATGGAATTGTTAATGTGGGAAAAGACCTGGATCATGGAGTCCAACCATCAGCCAGCACCACCACCATGGTCACCAAAACACCACGGCCTCAAGTGTCACACCCATTGTTGTTTGAACACTTCCAGGGTTGGGGACTCCACCACTGCCCTGGCAGCCTGGCAACCCTTTCAGTGAGGAAATTTTACCCTTCTCAAACCTGAGCCTCCCCTGGCCCAGCCTGAAGCCATTCCCTCTCCTGTCCCTGTTCCCTGGGAGCAGAACCTGACCCCCCTGTCCCCTCCTGTCAGGATCTGTGCAGAGCCACAAGGGCCCCCCTGAGCCTCCTTTGCTCCAGGCTGAGCCCCCTCAGAGGGTAAAAGAGGGGAATATCTGGGTGTGGAAGCAGTGAGGGTGGGTGATGACACTATTTTAGAAAGAGCCAGGCCTGCCACACTCCCCAGCACCAAGCTGGGAGGACTTTTCAGTGGGCTGAGGGGTTCTTGCACATTCAGTGCAAAGTTCCTGCTTCCAGCTGGGAGCCCAGGTGGTGTGCAGAGGTGAGAGCTGTGTTTGACCTGTCCTGTCCCTGTGTGTGCACACAGCTGAAGGCTCGATGTGAAGAACTGAAGCTGGATTGGTCAACGCTGTCACTGGAGAACTTGCTGAAAGAGAAGCAGGCCTTGAAGAATCAGATTTCTGAGAAGCAAAAGCACTGTTTGGAACTGCAGGTAGAGAGCAAGAAACAATGCAGGGTCACCAGTTTGGAGTAGCTCTTGAGCAATGGGCCAGTTATGGCTGTTATACTAAATATGATGGGAAAGGATTAACCAGGTGCTGCTTTTTTGTTCATTCTCTTTTTTATTCCCCCAGAAACTGAGGTTTCTATTAAGAGGATTTTAGTAAATAAGGATGTGGATATCTTGCAAAGGCAGTAGATACCATAACCTGATTCCTTGATGATGCTGTGGAAGGAGGAATCATGGTTTATCATTACATATAATTAAAAATCACAAGCTGATGATTTTCATGTGTGCTCTGATGTCTCAGTTCAGGAATCACAGAATCCCAGACTGGTTTGGGTTGGAAGAGACCTTAAAGCTTATCTCATTTCACCCCTGCCATGGGCAGGGACACCTTTCACCATCCCAGGGTGCTCCAAGCCCTGTCTAACCTGGCCTTGGACACTTCCAGGGATTGGGTGGAAATAATTTCCCTCAAAGTGACATTTCTCACAGTGAAGAGAAATTAAACTGCTTTGTGTGAAGAGCTTTTCTTTCCCTGTGAGATTGGCTCTAGAACTATTCCAGCCTTTTGCTGGATGCCTTGGCATGGAGTGACTGTGCAGTATTGAGTTAGTCCACACTCTCTCTCTGAGCTGGAGATATCCTCTTTTTGGCTTTAGGATCTGAAATTTTCTTTCTCAGGGACTCTGAGCCATTTCCCTCACCTGGGCCTTTTGGTCTTAAGCTCAAAGCAGAAATTTTTTCTTGAACTTTGGGTTCCTCTTTCTGTATTGTTCCCAGAACAATGTGTCTCAGGGACACTTTTGCTTAGAAGAATTTGGAAGCAATACTCCATAATGTGATAGAATTGTGAAGTGTAGTCTTTAATTTTTGTTTTCCCCTTCATTTAAAGATCAGCATCGTGGAACTTGAGAAGAGTCAGCGGCAGCAGGAGCTGCTGCAGCTCAAGTCCTACACGCCCTCAGAGGAGCCTCTGTCAGTGCAGCTGCACAGCAAAAACCACCTGAGCCGTGACCCCGAGGCTGAGCACGGCAGGTTCCAGCTGGAGCTGGAGTGCTCCAAGTTCCCCATGCCCCACATCAACGGCATGAGCCCCGAGCTGTCCATGAACGGCCACGCCACCCCCTACGAGCTCCAGCACGCCTTCAGCCGGCCCTCGTCCAAGCAGAACACCCCCCAGTACCCCAACTCCCACCTGGACCAGGACATCGTGCCCTGCACCCCCAACCACAGCAGCAGGCAGAAGGCAGACAAGGTGACCAGCCTGTCCCTCCCTGATTACACCAGGTTTTCCCCTGCTAAAATCGCCCTGCGGAGACACTTGAATCAGGACCACGGAGTGAATGGCAAAGCAACAGCTAATGAGATACAGAGGTGAGAGGGGTGGGGAAGGAGGGGAGTGGCTGGTGTGAATAGCCCTGGTGATTTAGATTGTGAAAAGATATTTTTCAAAGTGGAGGTTTATCTGGTTTAAAAAGTTTTATTTCAGGAAGCAGAGTGGTGAGAGCTAATGTAGTAAATAAGGTGGGACAATGCCTTGAGTGTGGTACAGGAATTCCTCATCACTGGCTTTTATATCCTGACCATTGTACATCTCTCTTCCAGGGCTGAGCATGTCAAAGAGAATGGCCTTACATATCCAAGCCCTGGAATTGCAAATGGCATAAAGCTGAGTCCTCAGGAAACTCGGCCCTCCTCCCCCGCGGCCTTACCCAGTGCAGGAGAGAAGGTAAAGGATCTGCTGCTGCTCAGGTGCTGCCCCTGGGGACACAAAGGGCAGGCTGGCCACACTGGGGAGTGCAGGAATGCTGCGTGGAAATGACACAAAATACAGTGGGTGTGATGCAATAAGTCCCTGGTCAGAGGGAGAGGAAGATGTGCTCCTCTCAGAGCACCAGTAATGCAGTGGGACTGCTGTTTGATCTGGCATTTGAACTGGGAAAGGAGGCTCTTTCGTAGTTATAAAAATAAAGAGTGAAAAATATGGTCCATGTAATTGGTGCAGCTCTGGAGCATATTGGGGCTCACAGAGCAGCAGGTGCCCTACAGTAGCAGGTTGCCATGGAAATGCATCTGGCTGCTACAGAGGGCCTCAAGATACAAAATCTGACATCTGAGTGCTTTTCACAGAGCTCTAACCAAAACACAGGGAAATGAGCTTGCCTAAGGCTTTCTTTTCCTGACGCTTGGGGCCAGCAGTGGCTTTAATTTACACATTTCAGTGCTGTGGGATGCTGCTGTCCCAGGAGCTGGTGCTGGTTACCAAGCTGCTCTATGCCTGCCCTGTCTGATGTCACCATTGCTCCTAGTCCTGTAATTCCTTAAAAAAAAGGAGTGGGGGAATGACACACACACAGAAACGAGCAGGTTATCATTACCTTAAAAACCTTTTCACTATCCTGTGTAAGAACTTTGCTTTCTGTTTTGATTTTGCAGGTTTTGAGAGAGAGAACCTCTGTGAGTAATGGAGAAACTATCACCAGCCTCCCTATCAGTATTCCTCTGAGCACAGTGCAGCCCAATAAACTCCCTGTTAGTATCCCTCTGGCCAGCGTAGTCCTACCTAGCCGTGTTGAGAAGGTGGTGAGTAAGGGATTGTCAACACTTTATCCCTAACTAAAATCCCAGTGGGCAGGAATGGGGTGCTGTGCCCCAGGATCCTCCGTGGGCTGCCAGTCCTGGAGGTCTGCTCCTCGGGGGAGGCTGCTGGGGGATGCATCCTGGATCCTGTAGATTTTTCCTCTCCTTTCTCTGTGGGGTGGAGGGGGGTTCAGTCAGGAAGGAGAGTAAAGTAAATGCCTCAGGACAGCCTAGTCTGGGATGTGTGTCTGGGTGAAAAGCCTGAGAGTTGGTGGCAGTGGAAGCAGAGAATTCCAGGAATGTGTCAATTTGTTCTTAGCCCTGCTTTTTGCAGGAGCCTGGGAGAGAAGTCTTCTGTCTCAGTCACTTCAAAACTGCCTGTTGTCCTCACATGTGTGCAGGGTGAGCTTGAACAGCCTCTTGGGGCTGTGATACCTCACATGTGAGTGACTGCTCTGTAGCAGAGAGCTTCTGGGGCATCTCTTTTTGAGATGTCCTTGTCTCTCTGAGTGGGGGAGGAGTTCAAAAAGGCCTGGTCCAGTTTCTCACAGAGTTTGTCACAGAAGTGCTGCAGCAGAGAAATGAGAAGTATTTGCTGCTTTTCCTGAGAGCTGAGAGTCAGAATCCATCCATGGCTTGTTATTCAGTATCTTATTGGGAAAGCTGGGAGTTGATTTACAGTATTGAATCCATTGCATTTTTCCAGCTGAAGACTTCTGGCATTAGCAGAACCTGAGTCTGCCCAGCTCTGTGTGTCCTTAGGGCAATGCCAGCCCTGAGTGGCACCTCCCTG
Organism: Thryothorus ludovicianus; assembly: GCA_013397245.1. NCBI lineage: Eukaryota > Metazoa > Chordata > Aves > Passeriformes > Certhiidae > Thryothorus > Thryothorus ludovicianus. The sequence continues at coordinate 139,482 of VZTB01002334.1, forward strand.
TTTGTTCAGGGTGCCATTTCATAGGTGGTTCCTGTGTTTAAGAGAACATCCTCAGAGAATATCCCAGAGAACATGGCCTGGTGCACTTCTTGTTCCCTTTGGGGTTGTTGTGGGGAGCTTTGTGAGCACAGGCCTGGGGACATGATGCAACCATCAGTCTCCTCCCTGCTGCAGCAGTGGGCTGAGCTGTTCCTGCTCCTGGCAGAGCTGGCCTGAGTCTGACTATCCTGTGCTGCTGAGCCTCCCTCTCTGCATGGTGTTGTGTGTGATACTATGGCAGGATAATTAATCACTACATTTTTGGCCCATAATGTGCTGATCCATGCTTTTCTCAAAACAAGCTGAATCTAGGGCTTATAGAAGTAGAGCCACTTCCCTAGGCAGGTGTACTACTGCATGTGGATTTGGTTTAAGCTGTAGATTCCTGATGCTGTTTCCTGAAATGCCCATTTCTCTCCACAGAGAAGCACACCCAGCCCAGTTCACCAGAGTAGAGACTCGTCGACACTTGAAAAGCAGATTGGTGCTAGTTCTCATAATGGCATAAGCAATGCTGCTGGAAACAAGCCTCTGGCTTTGGCTACCTCAGGTAACAGCCTCACCTGTGCACAGCTGCTCCTGTGTTGGGGCAGCACCCAAAGGCATGAGCTCTCCAAGCACTTCTTGCCAGGTGCTGCAGGCAGGGGAGTGCTGGGGAGCTGTGGGTGAGACCAGAAACTCAGGGATGATGCTCTGATGTGCCTCCAGCTAGGGTGCATCGGGCATGAAGGGTTGGATTGATGTGCCTTTACTTGTAAATAAACAATTAAATAAACAACTGGGCATCCAGAGATTCCCACACATTTACGGTGTGGCAAACCTGCAGTGTTGCACAGCTGTGTCCTGAGCTGGTGATCTGGCTCTAAAAGTTTTATTTTAAAGAATCTTTAAATAGCAGGATGAATTTTTTGGGGCAGGTTACAGAGGTCCCTCGTGAGCAGCTGTAAAGGCACAAGAACCTGGCTGGGAAAAGCTCAAATGGGAGAGGATGGGGATCCCTTTAGGTGCAGACATTGCTTCTGAACTCAGTCATCTGTGGAAATCATGGTCTTTAGCTACTCTGGGAACGTTGTGGGCCAGGAAAAGTAGGTTCTACAGCTGATCTCTCACCAGAGAGTGCTTTTGTTCCCAGTGTTTACCACCCCGAGGGGCTTGGGTTGTTTCAGAATCTGTTTTGCAAAGGGCTTGGCTGCATTTTTATATAAAGCCAATGAAGTATTTAAAAAAACCTTGTTGTAAACCATTACCATGTTGTTTCCTTCTGCCCTTTTCATTTAGAGAGCCCAGGCCATCCTGGAGCCCTAAACCCATTTGTGATACCCTGTAACAAACTCTGAATTCCTTCCAAAGATTCCTCCCTTGTGGCATTTTTCTGCCACTATTTCTTTGAAGGTCCCCTGTCACTTCCTAAGTCACAGCCTTTTGTTGAATTTGGAAGAGATGGGCTGTGTGGATGGCAAAGTCCTTTTTTTGGGGAAGGAAAGGACTGGATCTGGCCATCCATTTCCTTGAAGAAAGGAAGGACTTGAGAGCCCTGATTTCAAAAGAGATAATAATTCAAACAAAGCCTTAACTTGAATTCCATGTAAAACTGGGAGGAGCACGTGTTCTATGGGATACCTCCACATACCACATGAATTTCCCTGAACTGGCAAGAGAGCAGTGGAAGTCCTTAACCCCCAGCTGGCACCTCAGCACCCAGGGCCACGTTCTCACTGCCCTGTGGAAAAGCAGCCGTGTGTTTCCCGTGTGATCCACGCCCACTGGCTGTTCTCCAGGCCGAGCTGGAATCCCTCCTGGCCGTCCCAGCCCTGTACTCATTGACCTCTCTCTTGCTCAGCCCCAGCAATGATCTATACTTTCCCTCTCAACAGGTTTTTCTTACTCTTCTGGCTCCGTGGCAGTCAATGGAAATCTTACAAACAGCCCAGCCCATCTTAACCATAGTGTTGATCAGGCAGCTCTGGACGACTCTGGGAGTCTCTTTAACTCTGTAGGGTCTCGGAGTTCCACTCCACAACATCCTTTGCTAATGATGAGGAACTCTGGGCAGAACTCCCCTGCTCAGCAGCACTCGAGCCCCCGCTTTAGTGGCCCGGCCCAGAGCCTGGCAGGGGGACTGCAGAGTGCAGAGGCTCAGAAGATCTTTGCCGAAGGAACAAAGGGGGACCCGCAGGCTGATGCAGCGTTTTCAGATCCTGAGAACGAGGCCAAGAGGAGAATCATCTTTACAATCTCTCCTACTACAGGACATGTAAAACAATCCCCTTGCAGCAAGCACAGCCCCGCGGGCGGCAGCGGCCAGGCCCACGCCCAGGACGGGAAGAAGCGCGGCCGGCGGAAGAGAGGCTGCGCCGGGAGCGCCAGCGGGAGCGCCGCCGTGTCCCCGAAACGCAAAGCCCTGCCCTCGCTGCCGGGGCTCTTCACGCAGCCCTCGGGGTCGCCGCTCAACATCAACTCCATGGTAAGGGCCCGCGGGAGGAGATGGGCTTTGGGAAGGCTCGTGGGGTTGGGGATAAGCTCCAGGCTGGGGATGGGATGTCACAGATCACCAGAGCCCGGCTGGCTCGGGGCTTTTCTGGAGCTGTGGTGTGTGGGGAACCGCCCAGGAGAACGGGGGTGCCTGAGGTGGAACCTTTAGAGCACTGAGCTCTGCCACGGGACAGCGCTGACTG
>VZTB01002334.1:142514-166267 GCA_013397245.1 Thryothorus ludovicianus
TCAATCAAAGGGAAAGGCAAACCAGAGTGTGGGGGGAGGAAAGAGGTCACTTGCCCCAATGGAGCATCGAGGTCAGGGTGACACCCCAACACACCCAGGGGCTTTGACACTTCTAGGGTTGGGTCCAGGGAAGATTGACATAGAAGGTGCTGGAAGAAAGAGGTGGGGTACTCGTGACAGACAGGAGGGGGACATGACAGACAGGGAAGGTGCTGGAATAAAGGGAGGGGAAAGCCCATCTAAAGGAGAATTGGGGGGTAGCAACTGGGGGATTGACAGAAAATGAACTTTTTAACAGAGGTAGTGATCAACTCAGGGATACATCAGCTGGGGAAATGTGAGGGGGGAAACTAGGAACGTACCAACCAAACATAAGAATAAAACCTTGATATAAAAGTACATAAATGATCAACAGAAACACACCACAACACTGGGATTGCAGCAAAGGCTCTTTGCAGCAGTTCTCCTGCCTCACGTTCTCACTGAGTTGGTGAACAGTTTGTGTATAAGCAGAATGTCTTCAAATAGTTCTTTGCTGTCAGAGCATTAAAAATTAAAAATAATCTCTTCCCTCATGATAAAGAGCTTGTTTCTGCAATGAAGTTGATTTTTGAGGCTGTAGATTCAATATTTTGAAAATAGTTTAAGCTAAGATTGACTAAACAGCAGAGGAGTGCCAGAAGCATATGGCATTCTTGCTAATGAAGCCAGCTAGAGAGTTGTGTGCATGTGATCCTGCAGTGTAGTTTGAGAAGAAAAGGTTTATCCCAGGTCGTCATTTCTGATTGCAAACATAAAATCAAAAAATGACAATTAGCTATTTTTCCAAGTTACATTTAAGGTTTCACCCCAGGTTCTAATGTAAAAGGTGGAATAATGCAGCAGCAGCAGTGCTAAACAAGCAGCTGTTGAATGTCCCAGAGCAAGTTAAACCTGCATTAAAATCCTTAACAAAACGCCTTTCCAGGGATACTCTCATCTGTAACTGCTTTCTTTCCTTCTCACCCAGGTCAATAACATTAACCAGCCCTTAGAAATAACAGCCATTTCCTCTCCTGAAAACTCCCTGAAGAACTCTCCTGTTCCTTACCAGGACAATGACCAGCCCCCAGTGCTGAAAAAGGAGAAGCCCCTCGTTCAGAGCAACGGTGTCCATTACTCCCCCCTGACTTCGGATGACGAGCAGGGCTCTGAGGATGAGCACAATAGCAGCAGGTGAATGCACAGGCACAGTTTCAGGATGAGGTTTCTCTCAAGGCTGATAACACTGCTCTCAGCAGGAGGAGTGTGTTTAAGCCTCTTTGTTCCCCTTGCTTGAAGGCCCATCCCATTATCCCAAACCTCTTATGCGGCTGGAGCTGTGAACAGGGAAGGCATTCAGGCAGTAGAATGTGGGAATCTGCTGCTGCTGTGTTTGCAAGGCTGGCAGGGTCTGGCCTTGGAGATAACTGGTGGAGAAATGGCAGAAATGGAGGAGGCTGAGGGGAGGCTCCTCGGGGGCTGCAGCTCCTCCCGAGGGGAGGCAGAGGGGCAGGGGCTGAGCTCTGCTCTGGGACAGGAGCCCAGGAAGGGCTGGAGCTGTGTCAGGGCTTGGGATGGAGCTCAGGGAAAGGTTCTTCCCCCCGAGGGTGCTGGGCCCTGCCCAGGCTGCCCAGGGAATGGTCCCAGCCCCGAGGCTGCCAGAGCTCCAGGAGCCTTTGGACACCTTTGGCTGCCAGGGATGCCCAGGGTGGGATTGTTGGGGGCTCTGTGCAGGGACAGGGGCTGGGCTGATGATCCATCCCTGAGGGTCCCTTCCAACTCAGAATATTCTGGGGTTCTGTAATTTTCATTCTGTGTTGCTTGTAGGAGCACTGAGGTCGTGTGTAATCTCTAACTTAGGATCTGTCTCGTGCTCATTCCCAGTCTGAAGCTTTGTTTAAAACTCTTCAGTTCCTGCCCCAAAGTATTGATGTGTTACTCTGGAAATGGATTGTTTGCCACCCTTTGCCTGCCTGTGGGGTGCAATATTTTTCTTGTTTAAGATGCTGGAAAGCTCTCTGTGAGCAAGGCTGGATGGGATACTGGGGAGAAATTTCCCCCTGGGAGGGTGGGCAGGCCCTGGCACAGGGTGCCCAGAGCAGCTGTGGCTGCCCCTGGATCCCTGGCAGTGCCCAAGGCCAGGCTGGACACTGGGGCTGGGACAGTGGGAGGTGTCCCTGCCATGGCAAGGGTGGAATGGGATGAGCTATGGTCCTCCCAACCCAAAGCATCCTATAGTTCTGTGAAAAATAACCACATAAAAATGTGGTTCTACTTCTTGTTTTGAAAGAAAGACAACAAAGTTCTCTGAACGTGCACCAATCCTGTCAAAGAGCAGTAATTCTGTAATAGCTCCTGCCTAAAGGTTGTGGTGGGTTTTTGGATGCTTATAAATTCCTTTAATGACACAAAACTCTGGGGCTGCCTTGGTTTTTTGCTCTCTCATCTGCTAGGACCAGATCAGGAGAAGTGTAGATTGTGAGGGTAAATGTGCAACAGAAGCATTGCTATAAGTGCTATAACCTTTCTATTTTCCCACTAGAATTGAGAGGAAAATTGCAACAATATCATTGGAAAGCAAATCTCCACAGAAGACTGTTGAAAATGGTAGGTGTGAGGAATGGGAATTGTTTGTGGGAATGGCTGGGCATGGGCAGAGCTTTCTGTCAGTGGGAGGTTTCTCTCTGCTGCTGGACCAAGTGCACTTCTTAATCATCATTAAGCCAGGTGGCTGCCAATTACAGATTTTGGGTCACCACTTTCTGTAGTTGCAGGTCACCAAAGATCTGAGCAGCTTTTTCACTGACTCAGGGTTTGAAGAGGGATCTATGGTACAAAGATAGGGGGAAGTGCAGATATCAGTGTTCTCAGACTTTTCCAGAGTGTTAAACTGAATTTTAAAGAGTTTTAGATGACTTCACAAATATTTCTGCCATTAGTTCAGAAATAGAATTACAGACTGATAAAAGGTAGATGTTGAAGGATAAAAAATGTAGGTGCTGCCCAAAGAAGGGTCTGGTACCCCAGGAGCAGCTGAGGAGGCTCAGCCTGGAGCAGAGGAGGCTCAGGGGGGCCCTTCTGGCTCTGCACAGCTCCTGACAGCAGGGGACAGCTGGGAGGGATCAGGCTCTGCTCCCAGGAAATGAGGGACAGGACAGGAAAAAATGGCCTCAAGCTGTGCCAGGGGAGGTTTAGATTGGGTATTGTGAAATTTTTTGCAAGAATTTCCTCACAAAAAAGATTGTCAGGCATTGGAAGGGGCTGCCCAGAGCACTCATGGAGTTCCCATTCCTGGAAGTGTTCAAAAAAAACAAAGAATGTGGCACTTGAGGACATGGTTTAGCAGTGACCATTGTGGTAGTGCTGGTTGTTGATTTGACTTGATGATCCTAAATGTCTTTTCAAGCCTTAAGGACTCTGTGAGTCTGTGAAACCCCATTCTCAAGGGGCAGATTTAGTGAATGCTGTTTATTGACATTTGTAAACCTTCCCCCCCGTCCCTCAACCAGGTGGCAGCTTATCAGGGAGGAAACAAGCACAAAGCAACGAGAACATGAACAGCAGCAAATGGAAATCGACTTTTTCACCGATATCTGACATCAACCTGACCAAAACCACAGACAGCCCCTTGCAGGCGGTGTCAGCTCTGAGCCAGAACTCCCTGTTTGCCTTCAGGCCGCCCTCCGAGGACGGGCTGCCCGTGGACACCAAGGTGCCAGGACACCCCAGGAAGAGCCTGGCCGTGCCCTCGGATGGGCTGAGCCCTGGCACAAACCCCCCCAATGGCTTCACCTACAACGGGGGCCTGTCCTCCGAGCTGGGCCTGCACGGCTTCATGGACGGCGCCGCCCTCCCGCACAAGGCCCCGGACGCGGCGGCCGCCAGCTGCTCGCTGGGCTTCCCCCCGCAGCGAGGCAAGGAGCTGGGCGTGTCTGACACGAACCTTTTCCTCAACAAGAGGCAGCTGGAAGGTCTGGGCACCAAGGGAGAAGAGCTGAGCCGGCCGGGGGCGAAGGGCAAAGAGCTCGGCGAGCTGAGCGCCCGCGCGGGGGGGCCTGCGGAGAAAAACTCTGTGCAGCACAACGGGAAGGTCGGCAAGGGAAGGGACCGAGACGTGGAGTTTAAAAACGGCCACAACCTTTTCATTTCTGCTGCTGTTTCGTCTGGTGGCCTTCTGAATGGTAAAAGCCTTTCTACTGCTGTTTCCTCAGCAGGGAACCCAGCGCCGTCTGTCCCGACGCACCATCCTTTCCTCAACACTCTGACCACTGGATCGCAGTTCCCCCTCGGCCCCATGGCCTTGCAAGCAAACCTCAACTCGGTGACAAATTCCTCAGTATTGCAGTCCTTATTTAATTCAATGCCAGCTGCTGCCAGTCTGGTCCACGTGTCATCAGCTGCAACCAGACTGACTAATTCTCACACTATGGGGAACTTCTCTCCTGGGGTTACAGGTGGAACAGTTGGAGGTAGGCAGAACTCTTTCTCTGGTATAAGACAGGGCCTAAAGGAAAGTCTGACACTGCCTCTCCAGGGGTGAAACCCTTTCATTTCTACAGGATGTGAAGCAGATCTGTCCCACGTAACCAGTCTCCTCTTTCTCTCTCTTTCTCTCTCTCTCTCTTGGAATTGCTAGGATGATTTCAGTTCCCCACAGTGAAATCTCATGAGCTTTGTCTGCTAGATGAGCTTGTTGTACCACCTTAATGAAACAATACACCCAGACTTTGTGATTGATAATGTTTGCTTGTTCAGATGTTGCTGTGTTGGAACCAACTTAGGTCTGCCTGCAGGTAACAGATTTGACTTGTCCTGGTACCATGTTAAGGATCTCTAACTTACCAACTTGAGTAAAGGTTGAGATTAGGCCTTGAATGGATTTAGCATGATCCAGGAGGAGCAGAACATCAGGAGCTGGTGTTGGGAGTTCTGTAGTGTTCTGGCCCTTGAATGGACATGAAGAGCATTTCTTGGCCAGGAAGGGCAATGCCATATGCACCTTGCACTTCTGGGATTCTGCACAGGCTTGGCCTCTGGGGCCCACACCGGGGACAAGCTGGCAGGACTAGAAGATAGGCTGAACCTGCCTTTTCTAAGTGTCCAGGGCAGTTTTTCTTACCTGTCCATAACCATTCAGGCACCATGTCGGGAAATCCTAACTCTCACATCTCTCAGCACGTAGATTTGCTGGAATTACAACTCCCCTCTGCTGCCCTGTAAGTGGGGGAGCAGGAGGGTGGGGAGGCAAGAGCAGCACTTTGAGTCTTCAGATAACCAACTGTAAAGACCACTTCTAATCTCATCAAAACTCTGCCCGTGTGGTATAGAACTGACAGTTCTTGGGTCTGACCATTTTTCCTCGTGGCATTTAGAGGTTGGCAGTAGGAAAGGTAAGTGGAATGTTTTGTACCTCCTGGCCTGCACCATTATCTCTTCATTGCTTGCTGCCTTCTCACACTGCATATTTTTGTATGGGGCTGTAACTATTATAATTTTGCTTTTTTTTGTTTGTTTGTTTATTTTTTCTTTTTTGTTTTGTTTCTCTTGTCACTTGAGACTGTACAAAGCCCATCTGTTGAAGCTGAGTTTTTCTCTCCTGTTTGCAGGTATTTTTAACCATGCGGTGCCTTCTGCCTCCTCTCCTCATCAATTTGGAGCCAGTTTCAGCAGCAGTGCTGTCTCTAGCAGCACCGTGCTAAGCTTAAACCCTCTGCAGGCTGTTGCCAGCACCTCATCCTCATCCTTCCCACCCTCTTCCTCTAATTTAGTAACATCTAGTGAGACTAGACCTGCTCAGCACCTCAACAGAGCGCCAGTGCAATCTGTCTTCCACCCCCCTCCACCCCCTCCTAACGTGTCCTTGCCTCCCCCTCCACCTTTACTCACTTCTAACTCCGAGCCTGCTCTCCTGCAGAACCTGCCCTCCATCCCCCCCGGCGAGACGTTCCTGCCCTCCTCCTCTGCTCCTGTCCAGTCTAACTCTTCTTTGTCTCTTAAACTGGCTTCTCTCCAGCACAAACCCTCCCGCCCCTCCTTTACGGTCCATCACCCGCCCCTGCCCCGCGTGCTCCCGCAGCCCAACGCCGCTGGCACGGCCGCTATGTGGGTGACCCTTGGCATGCAGCCTCCTTATGCTTCGCACCTTTCGGGGGTTAAGCCACGATAAAGAGCTTGCTTAGCTAACAGTTCTTGTTTTGTAAGGTAAGGCCAGACACAAAACCAGAGGAGTTTGCGTGCGAGATGCTCACTGATGCTTCTTCCTTTGCAGAGAGATGTTGGGGCCGGGCTCCGTGAGACGGGAACCTCTGAAATGGGGGAAATTACCTCTAAAATGGGGGAGAGAAACCTCAAAAATGGGGAGAGAAATCTCTAAAATATGGGGAGTTAATCACCTGGTGGCAGAGGATGGAAAGTGGTGTTGGTGCTCTCTGTACTGGGAGTCAGGATTTCTCGACAAGGAGTGCTCACAGGGGTAACTCTGCTCTGGCTCAGGGTTATGTTCAGACTGAGATCTCTTCATAGAAAGAGAGAGTATTCTTTCTGGAGGTAGTAACAGGAGGAAATGTTTATTTTCCATGTGGTTTTCTACTGTTAGAAGTGGGTGCTGCCCATCTGATCCCCCTCCCCTCCTGCACAGCCCATTCCAAACCAGTTCTTGTCTGTAGCATTGAGGTGCCCAAAGGTGCCTCTTTGTGACTGTGTGTGACAACGTGGTGGGCAGTAAAAACTGCCAGTCAACAACAACTGCTCTAAATAGTCATAAAGTTAAAAATCTCTGGGTTACAATCTTCAGCTTTGCTTGGAGAGCAAATTCCCTGGGCCTGCAGTGCAGTCAGTGAGTGTCCCCTGCATCACTGGGGACACAACCACAGGTAGCAGAGAAGGGGCTGTGACTCCCCTGTCACTTCCCTGTGCTGGACTTGCTGCCAGGGCCAGCAGGAACAGTCTCAGCAGATGTTTTATTTTTGCTCACAAGCCCTGGGAGCACAGGGAATGTGCAGGGGGAAGTGGGCTCCACTCTCCACAATGGCTGTAGGAGAGGAGGGTTCTGGAGGCTGTGTGCATTTCTCTTGAAGCAGGTATTTATTGAACTGTCTCTAGAGCTACTCCAGAATAAACTGTACCACCACAGAGCTGGGTACTGTGGTTCATGCAAACACTCTGTGGCAATCCTGCTGTACCAACTCGTGCTTGCCAAGTGCATCCAGCCCTGGAGCTGGCTCCGTGCTTTCCTTGTAGGTCTGTGATGTTGTTGCTGTCCACTGGTACCAAGCTACAAACGTGGTTGAACACACTTTGCTGCTTATAAAACTCGATTACAACATACCTGAGAGAGCCTCTGTCCATTGTGTGTAGTGTCTTCCTCATCAAATTCCTCCTCAGGCACCACAAACCCCTGGTTAGGTTTTTGGGAGGCACGTAAGTATTGCAGGAAAGGGAGGCTGAGGAAGGGCTTTGTGTGCCAGCAGAGAGATGGGCTTGGAAAACCCCAAGGAGAGAGAGGATGGGGATGAAGGAAGATGGGGATGGAGAGGAGGGTCAGTTTGGGGTCTGTATGAGGGCAGTGTGAGAGTCTCAGCTGGAATTCCCTGGAACTGAGGCCATGCTGGACTAGGATCCGTCAGCTGTGGTAGTCCTTGGTACTGAAAAATACAGGGAATAGAGGCAAAGCACAAAAGGGACTTTTAAAGAGTAGCTGGGTGTCAAAGCTGGGTTGTGAAGCACAGGAGCAGAACTGATGGTACCAGAGGTGGTTGTGATCCCAAGCCCTGTGACTTGAAGGCAGGTCAGGTATTTGAGCAGTGTCCTTGATTGCAGTGAGAACAGATGTGTTCAGTCCTTGAGGAACCAGGGCTGGAACCAGGAACTGGGGATGAAAATAACCTGCTTTGCTTTTCTTCTGTGAGAAGAAAATAACCTGCTTTGCTTTTCTTCTGTGGAGCCAGGCTGGCAGAGCTGGGGGTGCTCACCTGGAGAGGAGAAGGCTCCAGGGAGAGCTCAGAGCCCCTGGCAGGGCCTAAAGGGGCTCCAGGAGAGCTGCAGAGGGACTGGGGACAAGGCATGGAGGGACAGGACCCAGGGAATGGCTCCCAGTGCCAGAGGGCAGGGCTGGATGGGATATTGGGCAGGAATTGTTCCCTGGGAGGGTGGGCAGGCCCTGGCACAGGGTGCCCAGAGCAGCTGTGGCTGCCCCTGGATCCCTGGCAGTGCCCAAGGCCAGGCTGGACATTGGGGCTGGGAGCAGCCTGGGACAGTGGGAGGTATCCCTGCCATGGCAAGGGTGGCACTGGATGGGATTTAAGGTCCCTTCCAAACCCAAACTTTTCTATGATTCCTAATGTCCCACCCATACAATAATAACAAAACTCAAAGCAAATTAACTTGTGCTATAAAAAGGTGAAGTACTGAGGGGGGAAATACCTTTTTTTCTTCTTTTCCTCTCACTTGATGTCAGTCCCGTAGGACAGAGTTCAACAGAGCCACAACTTGAAAAACTGCAGCATTTGGAGGGGCCACGTGTCCCTTGGAACATCCATCCTTCTCTAATTGGGACTGGGTCAAGATTTGCTTCATCTGAGGAGGCTGAGGAGGTCTTGGAGCAATGTAGGAATGATTGACACATCTAACAACACAGCAGATTTTTGCCTTTTATTTAGATGAGTCTCTTCCTCTCCTCCTGTTGTGCAGGTAACTAGGATTTCTACCTCAACCCAATGTGACCTATGCAAGGACAACGTGGACCAACTTCACTCGGCTTCCACTGAAAGGTGCTCACCTGGCCTGTGCAGGGGTTTCTACTCTCTTACTACTGGACAAAATAAAAAACCATAAAAAAAAGACCTAAACAACAGAGCAAACATTTACTGTGAATCTGAGTAAAAAAAAAAAAGGAAAAAAGGCAAAAAAAAAACAAAACAAGCAAAATAAATGCTTAAAGCTCCAGTTTGTATTGTTGATAGTTTAGATAAAGTATTTATCTTTTTTTTAAAGTGAAAACAATTTTGACTTATTTTATTCCACCTAGACTCATAAATACAAGTTATTATTATTAAATTCTCTGAATTCTAAAGGACTGGCACACCAGCAGAGATGTAAAAGAGCCTCCTCGGTGCTATTTTGTCCGTCAGAACTGTGCCTCTGGTTTGAATCCTTGGTGCTGATTTTGGGGGGTTGACCAATGCCAAACCCAGTTCTTAAAGGTCTGCAGATTATTTATTCCCCTGACTGTTCATATCCCAAAATCCGCTGGGTTGGCAGCCGGGGCTGGCACAGGAAGGGATTCTCCTGCCTGGGGGTTGGGTTCGGACTGAGCCAGGTGCTTTTTAACTGGGTGGGTTTTAATTGAGTTTGTGGCTAACGAGGGCTCTGTGCTCCCCTCTGGAGCAGCCTGGGCAGGCACAGTCGGAACAGGAGAAATCCAAGTCCTGCCCCACCCAAACTCCTTCCCTGGGCCATCTGCAGTCGCTGGTGGCGCTGGGGTCACTGTGAATTTTGGTAGCTGGTTCCTGGGCTCTGGGGGCTGGCCTTGGCAGGGTGTGTGCTCCCTTTCCCCAGCCTCGGGAGGACTGAGCGTGGTGTTTGTGTCCTGCTGCAGGTGCACAGTTTGCTCAGCTCGTTGGTTTTTTGTTCCAAGCACGACGCGTTCCCTCGGTAGGGTTTTGATACTTGACTCCGACCCGGCTTGGCCGTGTACATGAATTGACAAGGTGCATTTTGCTTTTGTGTTCCTTTGCTTTTTGGGTAGGTTCTTGAGTGGTAGTTCACAAAAACACGCTGACCTGGCTGCCTGTGCTGCCACTGTCCCCCTGGGGCAGGGACTTGTGTCGTGACTCGATGTCGTGTGTGCAGGAAGGGCCAATTTTGTACAGCTGTGACAAAAACTTCTCAGTTTCCTGTGCTTTATTTCCTTTATTTTTAGGTTGCACAATGAACCTGTAAAATCTTATTTATTCAAGTGCACAAGGTGAGGAGGAGGATCCATTTAAATAGAAATTAGGCTGGTCTGAGTTCAGGCCGGGCCAAGCACCAATAAAGGAAACTACAGTAGAAAGGGGATTGCAACAGCAAAATGACTGGAAAAAAAAAAATCACATTCAGGCTTTGGGAAACACCTCCCTGCTGACCCTGGTGCTCAGAGGGGCAACACTGTGTCTTTAAATCCCTTCTCATGCTCCCTGTTGAGTCTCCCACTGCAGCAATCAGGCACTGGAGCATCCCAGGGTCACAAACTGCTCAGCTCCTGCCTCTGGGTTTGGAGTCAGTGAGGTCCCTGTGCCCTCCTGTTCCCTCCTGTGCCCTCCTGTGCCCTCCTGTGCCTGGATCCAGCAGGGTTGGCAGTGTTTGGAGAGGGGCTGAGGGGCTGCAGCAGCTCCCACTCTCAGCAGGGTTCAGCTCTGTGCCTCATCCTGGGCAGTCTTAGGAGAGATTTAGGACCAAGTGCAGTTGTTTTCTTGATTCCTGCCCGTGTCTTCCACAGGAGCCTCTGTGCAGACTCTGGGCTCTGGCTTTGCCTCCTTATCCCCTGGGAAGGGGCTGAAAGCCCTGGGAGCTGGGGGCGTTTGGGAATGTTCTCTGCTTTGTGTGTGGGACAGGGTGTGTCCTGCTGAGGGACTGGCAGCACGAGGAAAACCTGGAAAAGGGCAGGAATGCTCGGAGGGGGAGAGGAACATCCAGTAGCTCCTCGTAGGAGCCAAACACAGTGTATGTCCTGGAATCCAGGAGCACAATGTAACCCAGATGTTTTGCAGCTGGGAGTTGGGCAGCTCCAGCTTCTTCCCCAGCACACAGCAGAGTGCTGGGGCCTCTGGAGACTGTAAATGAGTGATTGCTGGAGGGGCAGCAGCCTTAATTAATTTCCTAATTACCTCTCCCCTATCATTTATATCTCTGGTGAGAGAGAAGAGGAAAGACAAGCAGAAGGTTTTCATCCCGCTGGTTTTGTCAGATCCTTTCCTGCAGAGGGACCAGGATATGGTGTCCCTTGGAGCTCTTGTGCCTCCCTTCACCTCCAACCACAGAGACCCAGGAAGAAAACTTGGCTGCCATCCCTTGTCCTGGTTTGGTTGGTGCCCAGGGCACTCACTGGATTTGTGTTGGAGAAAGAACCAACCCACAAATTCCATGGAACCCTCTGTGCTTCCCAGCACTGCTCGAGGCCTGGGTCACCTGTGTGACCCTGCTGGCACCTGACACTCCCTGGATGATGAGGAGGGACAGATCCCTGTGGAATGACATGCTCTGCATTCAGGAGTTCTGGGGAGCCAGACTGAGCTGTCAGGGTGGCCTGGGCACTCTCTCCTCACAGCTGGACTTGCTGATCTGAAAGATCTTTTCCAACAGGAACCTGTGATTCCAGGACCCTTTGGAGCAAAGGCCTTGGCTGAGGAGTTTGTCACCTGCTCCTTGGTGGGTGCTGTGGAAAAGCAAAGCCCCTCTGTCCCTCGGTGTCACCTTTGGTCACTGCTTTGGTGGCCAGCCAGTGTCCAAGGCAGGGCTGGCTCAGAGCAGCCTTGGGAATGGGCAGCACAAGCCCTGGAGCTCAGCACTCAGCTGTGACTGAGCCTCTGCCAGGCCCCAGGATTTTTGAGTCTGTGACTCTGCAGACGCCATCTGGGGAGGCCCAAGGGATCCAGACCAGGAATGAATCCTTGGGATTCCTGGAAAGGGATCCAGTCTGCCTGAGCATCAGCCTGTGTGCCACTGCCTGCTGCCATCCCAGTGCCTGCTGTTCCCACCCTGCCATTCCACCCTGGGCGAATCTGGAGCTGCTCTGGCCATTCTGGTGTCTTCCACCCAGCCCAGGCCCTGCACTGGAGCTGCTCCTGGTAGTGATTCCCAAATTGTGCTTCCAGAGGGGCCTGCTCAGCACTCAAGGTGGGAAGCCAAGGAGGGGCAGTTTGGGACTGGTGCCTCAGCACTGGCTGAACTGGGAGATGTTTTTGCCAAGAGATTCCTGGTTTTGTCTTCCCTCTCCCTGACCTTTTATTGCTTTCATCTGGGGCAAGCTCAACTTTAAATCGTGGAATCACAGAACATCCTGAGTTGGAAGGAACCTGGAGGATCATCGAGTCCAACTCCTGGCCAGTCTCCTGCTCTGTCTGCACTTTGGGAAGAGCTTTCACCTTGGAGCTGGTGGAATCTGATCCATGTGGCCACAGCTGTGACCCCACTGCTGGAACACTGAGCCAGAAGCTGAAACCTGTTTGCAATAATTGAAGATCCTCTGGAGCAGTCGAAGCCAAACAGTTCCAAAAAAGAGAATTTCTCCTGCTGGTGCAGGGTCCAGTCATTTGGGGCTGTCACACAATTCCCCCTCCTCCACGCCCCTGCTGCCAGCAAAGGACTCGCCAGGAAGAAAAAACACATCTTGGAGCAAGTCTGCTGCCAAAAAATTGGAACTTCCTGAGTGCTGTGCTGAGGAAAACCTGTCCCTGCTGCTAAATGTCGGCCTTGAGGAACAAGACTTGCGTGGACTCTTCCTTTTTTGGGGATTTGCCACCTCTGGCTCGCCGGGCCCAGTCCCCCGGGAGCCATGGTGCTGGGAGGGCTCCAAAGGCACTGGACCTAATTTTGGGATTTGCTGCAGATGAGTCATTCAGCAGCAATTCTTCCATCAGCCAGGGGTGTGGGGACACCCAGCAGTTGGATTGCTGAGGGAGAGAGTAGGAAAACATTGGGATGGAGAGGCTGGATCCGAGCTGGTGCGAGGGATAATGGGGATGTGGAGGTGTCCCTCCATCACCTCAGCTTGATACAATCGAGGCTGCTCCCTGCAGGAACAGGTGGATCAGTCTGGAGAACCAGGGAACATTTTCACCTCAGTGCAGTTGTGGATACAGTAGGAGAGAGGAAGAGAAGCAGCTTTTTAGGGGAGCAGCGGGGAGTGCAGCACATCCTCACTGTCCCTGGCATTCTGGCACTGAGCTTCATTTCCAGCTCCCTCTAATTGGCAGGAATTTGTGTCTCCTCAACCAGACAGATCAGGAATTCTTGTGCTTCCATCCTCTTTTCCTTCCTTCCTGTTGGGGACAGCACTTTCTCTTCCAGTGCAGGCTTTGTGCTCCCCCTGCCCTTGGCTGGGGTTTGGCTCTGGGCTCAGCCTGGCACCCTGTGGGATCCCCCTGTGCCAGGACTCACTGGTGGGATCAAGCTGAGCTTGGTGTGTCTGAGTTTGGGATCACACACAGTCCCTGAAGTCCCGCAGGCAGGAAGGTGACATCACTTGGTCATGAATGGATTTACTCATCTCTTTTTGAATCTAGAGATTCCAAATCTCCAGGACTTGACACTCCTCAGTGTTTGTTTTCTTTTGCTCTGGGTCACGCTCAGTTCAGGCGCTGAGTCACTTTCTTTAGTCAAACTTAATCCTTGAGGAAGTCACTTTAACAATTGCAGCCTGGGAGTGGAGAGGTTTCCTGCCTGATCAGCTCTTCCATCCCAGCTGGAGCATTGCTCCAGGGCTGCCTGGGGCTGTGTCCCTGCCCTCACTGCTGGGGACAGGTTTCCTTCTGAGACCCCAGTGTGCTGGGGTCACTTCTTCAGCCCTCTTAATGATCTTTAAAGGTGCTTTCCAGTCTTTCCAAACTGTTCTATTCCCTGTACAGACACGTCTGGGATGAGGTGGGTGAGAGCCAGACCTGCCTCACCTGCTGCTCCTGCACCTTCACCCCAGGGCTGTGGGGTACAGGAGTTGGCAGCTCAGGTGCTCCCCTCACAGTGAATTTGCTGCCTGTGGTCATTGTTTCCATCTCGTCTCAACCTTTCCTTGGAAGAGCCTGGATCTTCCTGTTCTGCTGGGCTGCCCCTTCCAGGGGAAGGTGTTTTCTCGTGGCCATGGACAGGCAGCCTGGGGTTTGGTTCTTGCTGGGATTGTGTGTTCAGAAAGCAGCATCTGATACCCCCACCCGTTATTCTTCCACGGAGAAGAGTCCAGGCAGAGGAGAGGCCGAGGGAGAGGTGGCAGGGACAGTCCCAGGGGTGCAGAGCTGCTGGGGACACCCAGCCCTGGCTCAGGGAGGGGACAGCCAGTGCTTCCAGCTCCTCCCAGTCCCTCCAGGGCCCACCTTGGCCCTGGGCCCCTGTGGGATGCTCTGGCTGTCCTGCCCTGCTCCAGGACCTGCTGATTGCTGCCACAGGAGACTCCCCGTGCCGGGAGCTGTTCTCAGGCTGCTGCTGCTGATTCCCCTCCCTGCTCAGCCTTCCCTGGGCCCTCCCTTCCCTCGCTGTCCCCACAGAGCCGGGGTGCTGCTCCTGGAGCAGCCATTCCCGAGCTTCCCGTGGTTCCTCCTGTTTCTGTTGCTGAGGTTTTCTGGTTCTCATGTCCAGGGTCACCCCTTTGCTTTCGGTGCTGGAATTTGCCTCTGATCCAGGGCATGGAAACCTGGGGATTCTCTCTGTGTTTTGTCCTGGGTAGCTCCACCCTGGAGTTATCCCAACTCCCAGGAGTGGCTGTTGTGGAAAATTCTGCTTTTCTTGTTTTGTCTGAGCCAAAAGCACAGAGAGGAATTAAAGATTGGGAGCAGGGGAGGGCCTTGGACAGGGCTGTGAACCCAAAATCCTTTTGGGGAGCAGAAACTACACCGTGTTTTTGTGAACTATCTCTGCAGCACTGAGGAAAAATCACAGGAATTGGAGTTTTGGGAGCACAGATGTGCAGTCAGTGTATGAATATTTGAAGTCTTACTGGTTTTAAAGGGGTTTTTTCTTCCTTTTTTTTTGGCTCCATTTCCATTTTCTGCTCCATTTGCAGATCAGTTTTTCACTAAAAGCTGGAGTTCCAGTTTCAAAATGTTGTTGTGCCATATTTTATTTATCCTTATACATTATAAATATATAAATATCTATTTAGACTGAATATTGCATTGAAAGATGCTGTTATTGGGAACTTCAGGGTTTAAACCCGAGACAACAAAATTGGGAAATAATTCTCCAGTACTTTTGCTGTTTGTGCCCTTCTTCTGAAGAGGCTCCTTGAGTTCTTTATGGTGTAAAAACAAATTCACATCCGAAATTCAAAGTTTGATGATGCTAACCCTGAAGTTCTCAGGTTTGTGATACTTTGGTTTTCTCGAGGTACATCTGGTTGCTTTTCTGATGCAGTCAAATAATTTTTTAAGAGGTTTTGTCTCTGGAGTTATTGAGGAAAAGGTGGAATGGGTTGATCCATCCTGCTTGGCTTTTTTAACCTATTAATCTTTGAAGTGATCGATTTCCAATTTAAACCCAACTTTTTAGGTCTCTGTTCTACTTAAACTTTTTAGGAGTGAGAGCCTGCCCTCGCTGAGTGGGACTTGGATGGGGAAAGCAGTAGACGATGAGGTTGCTGTTGCTCAGGAATTGATTAGTAAACTTTTAACTACTAATAAAAATCCATTTTTCAATGGATTTTTAGAAAAACCCATTTTCTTAGGACAGTGATATGGGATGTTTCCTAGTGAATAGGAATTAGTTTATATAGTTTAGCCTATTAAACTGAATTATTTAAAATTCAAACTTCCCCTAATTTATCTTTTTTTTTTTTGGTTGTTATTTTTTGTTTTCTTTTTTTGGGGTTTTTTTGTTGTTGTTTTTTGGGTTTTTTGGTTTGTTTTTTTTTTTTTTTATACTGGTAAGTTGTCCTGTCATTCCTTTCATTCCTGCCTAGCAGTAGTGTGAATTCTGGTGTGTATATATGTATGTATAATATATATATTTCCACCCGGCCTTTCTAATTCTCCACAATGTAAGAGTTAGTTTTTGCTCCCCTCCCTCCACTTAATTTCTTGTGTCCCCCTTGATTTGTAATTGAAACGATGCTTTGAAGTTTTGTCTTTATATTAAAGTGTCTGTATTTTAATACACCGAGCTCGTGTGGACTTTCACTGCCTCAGCAGGATGGGCTGGGATCAGGAGGGAAATGGGATTTGGGGATTTTGGGGGGCAGAGAGGGACAGAGATCCCTGAGCCAGGTGGAACCTTCAGCTCTGAGGGTTTGGGGATCCTGTGCTGGGCACTGGGAGGGACAGCAGGGCCTGGGGACAGCTCTGGGCCCATCAAGGGACATTGAGGACCTGGGGTGTGTCCAGGGAAGGGAACAGAGCTGGGAAGGGTCTGGAGCCCCAGGAGGGGCTGAGGGAGCTGGGAAGGGGCTCAGCCTGGAGCAGAGGAGGCTCAGGGGGGCCCTTCTGGCTCTGCACAGCTCCTGACAGGAGGGGACAGCCGGGGGGGGTCGGGCTCTGCTCCCAGAGACAGGGACAGGAGGAGAGGGAACAGCCTCAGACTGAGCCAGGGGAGGCTCAGGTTGGATATTGGGAGAATTTCCTCACAGAAAGGGCTGTAAAGCATCAGAACAGAGTGCCCAGGGCAGTGGTGGAGTCCCCAGCCCCAGGAGTGTTGGAGCACAGTGAGAAGTGGCACCTGGGGACGTGGGTCAGTGGTGGCCATGGCAGTGCTGATGGTTGGACTCAATGATTTTTTCAGAAGTCTTTTCCAACCCAAATGCTTCTGTGATTCCCAACCCATCCAAGCTTTGTTCCCTTTTAGCCAGCAGTGCACCACTGCAACAAACTCACAGGCAGCCAGGGATGAGTTTAAGCCTGGGAGCTGGAGGCCACAAACACTCCCTGAGCAAATTCCTGTAGGATTTAAAAGGAGACACAGCCCCAGCTTCAGCCAGAGCCCCCAGCTCTGCTGGCCACAGCCCAACCCAGCTCCTCTTCCTACACAGCTTTGTCCCCTGTCACTGCCCTGGCTCCAGTACCAAACCAGCTGGACGAGATGACCTTTAAAGGTTCCTTCCAGAATATTCTGATTGCATGAAGCTGCTTCTCCAAAGGCCCTTGTGGAGCCATCCTGGGCAGGCCCCTGAGCTGGCTCCAGCCACCCCTCCCAGGGAGGTTTTGGTGTTATACAACAGTCCTGACCATCACAAAGATTAAAACAGGATTTATTGGGAATGTTCACTGTACAACAGAGAAATGGCTTCAGCTGGCTCTCAGGGAGCCTGGACCCAGCTCTAGCTGAAACACAACAAGCAAAGTCATCAGTGTGAGAAAAAGGAGCAATTGTCTGTAAATCACCAGCAGTTGGTGCAGATTTCAGTGTCTACAAAAGTACCATCCTCCCTCCCTGAACCCCACCCCACGTCCCAGCCCTGCCCTACAATGGATCTGAGCCCCTGGGCCTGGCCTGGCCCTGGCAACTCTTCACAGCTTTCGTTGTACATTCAGTTAAGAAATGTCATTGGTGATGAACATTCACATCAGTGTCGGGCTCTGCTCTTGCTCACCCAAATGTTTCTGGAACAGCAAATAAAAAACCCATTTTCTGCACAGTGACACTGGAGGGTGGCAGCTCCACCTGGGGAAAGGTGTCCAGCAAGGAGGCACCGATCCTGCAAGGCACAGGTGACACATTTGCTACAGTGGTGGCAGGCCCAGCTGAGAACTCAGCTCTGGTTTGTATAAATGCAGGCTGGGCAGGATTAAAATGCACTTTGGAGTCATCCAAGGATACTGATTCCCTAAAGCACAGGTCCTGTGTGTCCCTGCTTTTAATCCCTGGCTGCTGCTTCCCCTGGAGCTGCCATCTGTCTGCAACCCCCCTGGATTCTGCTCCCTCCCTGCTGCCCTTGGCTGATCCCCCAGGGCAGCTGCCCCTCAGCTGATTTTGGTAATTTCTGGAGCAAGCACCTGGAATGATTCAAGGGAAAGGGAGTACCTGGGAGGGAAAAGGGAAAAATCTCAGCTTTGAGATTAAAACTAAAGCACCAGTGGCAGGTGTCACTCCTGGTACTCAGCTGCACGAGGGAAAGAGGGAACACCAGGATACCAAAGGCTGCAGTGTGGGCTCTGGTTTGGGCATGAGTTCCAAGTCAAGGAGGAAAAGACCCCAAAATTCCCTTTAATCTCAGCTCAGAGGCTGCTCCAACCCCTCCCCGGGCTGGGCAGCTGGAGGGGAACAATGGCCAGAGCTGCAGCTCCCAAAGCCCAGGCCAAGGCCCAGCCCTGTTCCTGCTGCCAGCAACCTCTGGCAGTGACACCTGGGACCTTCCCTGGGGTTTTCCTGGGCTGGTTCCAGGGAAGCTGCTCTGGCAGTCAAGAATCTGGGTCTGCTGCAGCCCTGGGTGTGGGGAGTGTCCTCCATCCCTCATTTCTGGGCATTTTCTGTGGTGCAGCCAGAGCTCATCCTATGGGGATGTTGTTCCTCATCCTTATCTCTTCCCTGCAGGAGCTCCAGGACAGGTTCCCTGGCAGCTCACTGTGACCTTGGCACAGTTTTTTGGTCAGTCCCTTTGGACAAAGGTGACACACAGAGGGGAGAAAAGCTGCAGCAGTGGCTCAGGGAATGAAGGGTTAATGCCTGGCTGAGCTGGTGCACTTCCTGCAGCTCCATCCTCCAGCCAAAGGGAGCAGCTCCTGCCTTTGCCAGCTCCTCCATCTGCCTCTCCTCCCTGGGAAGCTGGATCACTGCAGAGCTCTGCAGACAGGCAGGATTGCACAGGGATCTCTCCCTGCCTTTGTTCCCTCGTGTTCTGCAGCTTTGTCCTTTTGGATGGGCTTATCCAGCTCCCAGGAATTACAGCACCTGCCCAGGGGAGCCAGAACAAGACCCCAAACAGGGCCTTGGCACAGGGGAGCAGATGCCTCTCTCCATCAGCTGGAACTGGCTGAGCTGGAGGAATTCCCACTCCTCCCTGGAGGGAAGGAGGGGGTTAATCCTGAAGCCCAGAAATGCATCAGAAACAACATCCCCTTCCAGGCAGGGATGAGCTCCTGCAGGAGGATCCTGAGCCAGGGGAGCCCCCCAGGACAGGGATGAGCAGGGGAAGGGCTGGAGCTGGCTCAGGTCCTGCAGGAGAGCTGGGAGCTCTGTCAGTCCCTGCCTCTGCTCAGCCCAGGGCTGGGGGGGCTCTGCTCCCACTGCAGCAGCTCAGCCTCCCCAGCTGGCAAACTGGGAATGTGCAACGAATTTCCTTAAAAAAAAAACCAAAACAAAAACCAAAACGATTTGGGTAATAAATAAAAACATCACATGATCACTGTGGGGAGCTGCTGTCCTTCCCAGGGGGCTGTTCCAGCCAGGTGAGGGGGTTACTGCCTGTGTGCTCCCAGCTGGAAACGAGCTTCCTCAGAGATTCCATACTGCTCCAGGGGATCCTGGGGGGAGCAGGGAGGCACCAGTGAGATGCAGATAAAGCCCAGCAGCCCTTGGGCCACTCAGGACACAGCAGGGACCCAAGGCCCAGGGGAGCCACAGCCACCTCCCTCCCTGGGGCAGGGCAGGGGGTGAGCAGCATCTCCAGCCATGGAACTGTTCCAGAGAACCCCTGGGAGGCCAGGCCAGCTCTGGACCTGTCCAGCTCCAAACCCTGGGCCACTCCAGCTCTGGAATGTGTGCACCAGGGTGGGAGTGAGCACCCAGGTGAAGGTGCTCAGGTCTGGCTGTGGAGACCACGGCTCTCTGGGATCCTGGATCTCCCTCCCACACACAGCCTGGGCAGGACTGGCAGCAACAGCTCCTGCTGCCACCCAAAGCCACCTGTCACCACTGGAGAAGTGCCCTGCAGGGACTCACTCACCTTCCCTGTCATCTTCTGGATCTCATTCCGGTAGAAAATCAGGCTCCTCCTCAGGAACTCGTAGCTGCAAGACAGGAACAGAGCACGGGGAGAGCTGAGCAGAGAAGGGTGTGGGGAAGTTTCAGATGCTATTTAGAGCTGGAGGGAAGCTTGTCTGGGAGGGGACAAGCACTGCCCTCCCAGTTCCTGATCCCAGAACACAGCCCAGAGCCCCCAGCACTGCCCTGGCTCTGAGGGCTCAGCCCACCTGGCTCTCTTGAGTGCCTCGACCCACTCCTGGCACTGCTCCTCCGTGGCACACTCAAAGCAGTATTTCCTCTCTGGCTCCTCGATGAAACCTGCCAGGGACAAGGAAAAGGCTCCAGGCAGGTCCTGGCAGAGCTGCTGGTGCTCCCCTGCCCCCTCCCCAGACTCTGGCAGGCCACAGTCAGCAGCTGTTAACTGAGATGAGCTGGGAATGAGTCTGCAAGCCCAAGCTGCAGCCCCTCTCCCACTCCTTGGGTGGCTCTGGGTGCCTGGGGCAGCTGCCCACAGCATTTCCCAGCTTACAGCAGCCAAAGACCTCGGGAAGAGCAACTTCCCAAACTGAGGGTGAACTGAACTGGACAGATCCAGGACTGACTCCCTGAGGCCCATTGCAAAGACACCAGGGATTGAAATCCAAGTGGGAAACAGCCCTGAGAGAGGAACTGGGAAAGCTGCAGGGAGCATCCAACTGAGGAGTTAAAGTGCACTGGGAGAAGGCCCTGAGCTGCCTTTGCTGGGGGATTTTGGGAATGTGCTGCTCACGCAGTACCCCCACCAGGGACAGCAGGTCCTGGTGCCACTCCAGTTCTTGATGAGGACAGAGCCAGGACATGGCACCAGCTGCTGTCCCCAGAGCTCTGCTGAGCAGACCCTCAGGGCTGCTGCTGCCAAACACCTGGGTCAGGCTGCACCAGCAGCTCGGGGTGTGCTGTGGCCACATCCCACCACCAGGTACTGCTGGCTTTAACCCTGCTCAGGAATCCTCACCCACCAGAGCTCCCAAATCCCTAAAGCCCCAAAATCCAGCCCGTGGTGCTCCAGGCTCAGTGTTCAGGCTGCCTGAGGGTCCTCTGGAAGAACAGAGCAGAGGCACAGCTGTGCCTGGCAGCCAGGCCAAAAGATATGGGGATGGCCTTGGAGAAACATCCTGTTCTTGTGGCCACATGCCTCTGTACAGGGGAGAGCTGTGGGATGAGAGGCTGCTCCCAGGGGAGCCAGCCCAGCTGCAGCTGCCACAAGGACAAACAGAGGGGAGGACGGGGCTGGAGCAGCTTTATCTGAGCCTCTGCAGGGCTTTTTTTGGATAAAATGCAGCAGCACAGAACAGATCTGTCAATAACCAGGCTCCCCCTGCCAGGGATTGCACAGGCAGTGGGGTCTGGCTGCTCTGCAGGTGCAGCTGTGCCATGGAATATCCCTGGGATCTCCTCAGGATGGGCCACAGGCACAGTGAGGAACAGCTGGCAGCTGAGGAGGGGAAAGGCTCAGGAATTGCTAAAGTTGGAAAAGGCCTCTAAAATCATGGAGTCCATCCATCAGCCCAGCACCACCACATTCACCCCTGGCCCCAAGTGCCACACACACATTTTCTGAGCACTCCCAGGGATGGTGACTCCACCACTGCCCTGGGCAGCCCGTGCCAGAACTTCCAAACCTTTTTGGTGAGTAAATTTTCCCCAGTATCCAAACTAAACCTGTTCTGGACACAGCTTGAGGTCATTTTCTCTTGCCCTGTTCCCTGGGAGCAGAGCCTGACCCCCAGCTGAAGGGCCCTGACCCCACTGAGGGAGAGGAGAAGGGCTGGGGGCAGTGACCCCACCAAGGAGGGGAAGGGCTGAGCTGACCCCACTGTCACCAGAGCAACAGGAAAATGCAGGAACTGAGCAGTAAAACATTTCCTTTCCCATGTGCCACGAGGGGAAGGCAAAGGGGTGCACAGGCAGCACTCACTGATGGAGAAGACATTCTCCTCCTCTTTGGTGATCTTGCAGTGCTCCAGCAGCAGAGCTCCAATGGGCTGGAAAAACACATGGAGAGGGTTTAACCCACAGAGCCCCCAGCAGCACCAGGGCTGAACCCACAGCTCTTCCCCACAGCCTTTTAAGCAAGTTGCACAAGCTGGTGCTATTTTAAATAATTTTGTCTGAATGCACCATATTTTGTATTCCTTTAATCGACCTTTTCATGCCAGTCTCACCTGCAGCACTTTGCATTTGTTAATTAGGTGTTAATCACCTCTACTGGCTCAGCTTCAGCCTGGCCTCTACCACTCTGTGATAACAGAGAAGAACTTTTTGCTTTTTAAATCAAAGATCAAACATTTGCTGTGATACCCAGAATAACCAACACGGAACTAAGGGTTGTCCTGGAGCCTTGCAAGAAGTTAAGCAATGTGAGGGGAGCTGGAGCAGCTCAGGATGAACAAAAAACCACCTGGTACTACTCAGGGACATGGGGACAGAGGGTGACACTGGCCATGAACACGAGCAACCACAGGAAATCCTTGTCCAAGTGACACAACGTGCCAGAAGCAAATCCAGCAGCAGGGAAGGGATTGAAAACCTGATTTATCCTTTATTTCATAGAACTCTTTGGGTTGGAAGGGACCTCAAAGCCCATCCAGTGCCCCCCCTGCCATGGCAGGGACACCTCCCACTGTCCCAGGCTGCTCCCAGCCCCAATGTCCAGCCTGGCCTTGGACACTGCCAGGGATCCAGGGGCAGCCACAGCTGCTCTGGGCACCCTGTGCCAGGGCCTGCCCACCCTCCCAGGGAACAATTCCTGCCCAATATCCCATCCAGCCCTGTCCTCTGGCACTGGGAGCCATTCCCTGGGTCCTGTCCCTCCATGCCTTGTCCCCAGTCCCTCTGCAGCTCTCCTGGAGCCCTGCTGAGCTGATGGAAGAGGAGAGGTGGACACTGCTCCAGCTTTGTCCCTGCACTGTTTTCCCAGCCCAAACAATCCACACACAGAAAAGGAAGGAGGAGGGGAACAAACCCCACCCACGAGGCCCCAATCCCCACCTCGGCCTCATCGGTGCGGAAGTAGAAGAGAAAGTTCACCACGAGCTTCACCAGGCGCTTCTTCAGCACTGCAGGGACAGGAGGGAGCAGGGCAGGGCTGAGGCAGCGGGCACAGGAGCAGAGGCAACCCCTGCCAGGGCCCAGCACAGCACTGACCCCACCAAAGCACCCCCTGCACCCACCCCGGGGCTGCCCCCCGAGTGGCCTCAGGGTGACAAAGCCCCTGAGCAGCTTCTCCAGCAGCCCCCGGGCAGTCAGAGCTCCCAAGGGCAGCACCAGCAGGGCCTCAGGCACTCCAGGAAAAGCTCCAGATCCGGGAGCCCCGCCTGGAGCTGCAGCACAGGCATGGCCTCCAAGGGACAAAGTCCAGCAGGTCCTCAGAGGAGGAAAGGCCCAGGACAAGGGAGGGAGTGCAACACTCCAGGGCTGGGTTGCAAGGGAATTTGCAGGGAGATTTCAGGAAGAGCTTATTCCCCAGATCCCCTGGAAACGGGGTTCTCCCTGGGGGCTGGATTCTCCATTCACCTCAATCCTCCCACCCAGCTCCCCGAGTCCCTCTCCAGCCTTGTCCCCCAGTAACTCCAGCTCTGATTCTGCAGTCGTGGCCCCTCGAGTACCTCCAGTCTTTCCCTGGTCCTACTCCCAGTTTCCCACGTCTGATTCTCCAGTTCCCCCAGTCAGGAACCCAGCCTCTCTCTCCCAGTCCCTCTCCAGTATCCCCAGTCCTGTTTCTGCAGTCCAGGCGCCCCAGGTACCCCTGGTCCTGACCCACTTTCTCCTGCCTTCCACCCACACCGCCCTCCAGCCTTGCTCCCCCTCCACCTTCCTCCCCCAACACTTCCAGTTTGCCCAGTCCTGCCTTGGTCCTGCCTACTCGTGATTCTCCAGTATCCTCAGTTCCCACCGCCCCAGTTCTCCCAGTCCCTCCTCACCCACTATCCCGGATTCTCCAGTACCCACAGTTCTCCCAGTCCCTCTCTAGCAACCTCAGCCCTGATTCCCAAGTCGTGGCTCCTCAGGTACCCCCGGTCCTGTCCAGCCCCGCCCCAGTCCTGCCCTGCTCCCACTCCAACAACCCCAGCCCTGACTCTCCACTCCGCGGCCTCCCCCTCACCGCTGCCCTT
>VZTB01002334.1:195519-218674 GCA_013397245.1 Thryothorus ludovicianus
ATCCATCCATCATCCATCCATCCATCCCCCATCCATCCATCCATCCATCCATCCATCCATCCATCCCTCCATCCATCAGCAGAACAAGGAGCAGATAAGGTCCTGCTCTCCAGTCCTAGTCCCTGCAGGTCACTGTGGTCCAGTTACAGACCTCTGTCCCAGGACTGGCTGGAGCTCAGGTCACCCAGCACGGTGACATGACCAGGCTGGCAGGGACATCCTGGAACACCTTTGTCACCGGTCAGGAGCTGTGGATGTGCTGGATTAAATGAATTTGGCAGGGCTCTGCAAAGAGCAGAGAGGCAACAGAGAGGGACATCCTGCTGTGACATCTGTGTCTGAGCCTGAGCACAGCACAGGATCCTGCCCCAGGGATGGCTCCAGGATCTCCTGCAGCTTGTGGATGTCACTGGGACCATACAGGGGTGAGGGACACCCCCAAGCCAGGGGCCAGGGCAGAATACCACAGTGACAATGGAGGGAGAGCCTTCCACGGGCTCATCTCATCACCCCTGGAATGACCCACAGGTATCTGGAGCAGCTCCACATTAAAGCCACTCTGCCCACCCCCGAATCCACGTGTGCCCTAAAAACCTCCAGTTCTCAAATCTCAGAGGTTTTGCTCCTTTTCCCTGGCAGAAGGAGCTCATTCAGGTCAGCAGGGACAGAAGATCCAGATCCTGTTAAATCCTACTTTTAGTCTCAGCTCCTTTCTGTAACTGTTCCATGATCCCTTTTCTCACAGCTCAGCACCACTCAGGGCTGATCACTGCTCTCTTTAAAGATTTACAGCTGGTGTCAGTCTCAGGAGAACAGGAGGATGTGATGCCACTTGAACATGACATTTCAAAGGAATTATCCTTGCAAGTGCCATTTGGGACCAGGAAAGTGGCCATGATATTTGTCCCACCAAGGGCTGGGGGCTGTGGCACACTCAGTCTGGAACAGTCATGCCACAGGAAACTGAGGCAAAGGGAGATTTAGGGAAAGTGAAGCTTTGGGTGGAACAGCCTGGGAATATTTAACATTCCAATGATCACAAATCCTCTCGTTTTTTGGCTTTCCTGATGGATGAAACGTTGGTGCATTTATCCAGAATGATTCTGGCACTGGGGGCTGCAGATCCCAACCTGTTCCTCCCTTCCCAAATCATTCCCAGCGAAGCAGCTGCTTCCCTCTGCTCTGAACAGGCACCTGCAAACAACTCAGGGCACCAGGAATGAGAGGGCTCTGCCTGCTGTGGGAATAAGGAGCTGCCCCTCAGCTCCTCCCAGCGAGCCACCAGCCCCCTTGGGATGATGGCACCCACTGGAGAGCAGGTCCTGGTGGGTTTAGCACCTTTCCCAGGACTCCAGGCTGGCCCCACCAGACTGAGCAGCCAGTTCTGAAGCAATGAATCCATGTCCAGAGAAACACCCCTGTGCCATGGGGATGTTCCCAGACTTGGCAGCTGTGCTGGGAGCTGCTGGGCCGTGGGACATGGGGAGGGAGATGTTCCAGGCAGGCTTCAGGTCTTAAAAGGGTCATAAAAATACAAAATCCACCACAAAGTACAGCAGAAAGTCCTGCAGGGAGAGCAGAAATAGCAGGAACTTCCTACTCATCCCCAGACCTTGGCTGGGCTTTCCCAGTTTCTCCGTGCCCCCTGCCCTGTTCCCCATTTCTCTTCCTATTATCAGACCAGAAATTCCCAAATTAAAACTTAGCAGACTCCAGAAACCAGGGGCAGAGGTTTCACCCTGCCAGGCCCATCTGCCCTCCCCTCCCTGCCTCACACCACGGATTTCTCAGCTGCTTTGGGACAGTCTGGGAGGGCTGGAGGGGTTTGGGTTCTTTCCTTATCCAAGACCAGGACTGTGCTCTGGTGCTCTTTGTCCCTCTAAGGCACCTGCTGGGGCCCTCATGGAGGGGTTTTGTCACCTCTCTGAGGTCTGGAAAGTTTGATGACAACTTTACTTCTCTGAAATTGTATCTGGTGTCCAAACTCCTCTAAGTTATAGCAGGACAGAAAGGGCTGGGACCTGGGGATGAGGTTTTTGAGTGAAGCCCTTCTGCTCCAGCTTTTCCTACTTTCACACAGCAATGCCAAATGCAATATATTATGTAATAGGAACAAGAAAGAACCAAATCAGCAAGGACTCCAAACAGCAGGCAACTCCCTTTCCAAAGCCACATTCTTAATGAACCAGTTTTCTCTCATTTTTGCTCACCACCCTTGACCCATCCTGAAGACCAGGCTTTGTCCAGTGCTGGCAATTCCAGTGCAATGAGGAGATGTCAGTGCTCAGGATCTTTAATATTTCCCAGTTCTTTCCCAATATATCCTTGCTGGACACCTGTTCCTAAGACACGTCTTGCTCAAACAACAAGATTTTAGTTTAAAATAAAGCCTGAGCCTCCCCAAGGCACCACCAACCTGCAGGAAAGCCAGAGTGTGACTGGAAGAGAAGGGAGAGATGGACAGAGCTTCACCCCTCCTTGCCACTAACTCTGGATCCTGGACTGCCATCAGCCTGGTCCTGGAAGCCAGGACCCAGCTCCCCCACACCAGAGCCAGCGTGGTTTGGGCTGGAGCAGCAGCCAAGCAAGGAAAAGTCTCCTCCACCCTGGAGCACAAACACAAAGCCCTTGGGAGAGCTCAGCAGGGCCCATCCGTGTGGCACCAGGGCAGGGATGTGGCTGTGTCTGATGTCACGAGTCACCCAGAACAGCCACAGCTGCCAGGGCTGTGCTCAGGCCCAAACTCCAGGCTCTGGATGCTGGATTGGTGCTGGATCCATCCAAGGCAGCTCCACTGAGTCAGAGAGTCAGAGTTTGGCTTGAGAGGGACCTGAAAGCCCACCCAGTGCCACCCCTGCCATGGCAGGGACACCTTCCACTGTCCCAGGCTGTTCCCAGCCCCAGTGTCCAGCCTGGCCTTGGGCACTGCCAGGGATCCAGGGGCAGCCACAGCTGCTCTGGGCACCCTGTGCCAGGGCCTGCCCACCCTGCCAGGGAACAATTCCTGCCCAATATCCCATCCAGCCCTGCCCTCTGGCACTGGGAGCCATTCCCTGGGTCCTGTCCCTCCATGCCTTGTCCCCAGTCCCTCTGCAGCTCTCCTGGAGCCCCTTTAGGCCCTGCCAGGGGCTCTGAGCTCTCCCTGGATCCTTCTCCTCTCCAGGTGAGCACCCCCAGCTGTCCATGGGGTTACAGGAGATTTAGAAAGAAATCACAGAGCTCACAAGCATCAAAAAGGCCCAGCTCTAGGACTGTTCCTCCTCCTCCTCAGCTCCCTGCCAGCACCAGGAGAAAGCAAACGTCCTACAAAAGCCAGGCTGCATCCATCAGCTTGTTGGGATTAATACAAAATCAGGTGGAATGTTTCACTGACTGACAGAGATGAGGATTCAGAAATGGACCTCGAGTGGCTCTGCCCACCTGGCTGGGGAAGGTGATCCAAGGGATTTGGACAAGCACCTCTGCTCAGGCAGCTCCTGGGTTCAGGAATCATCCAGCCTGGAGCACTGCCCTGGTTTTTAGGCTATGTTATCATCAACACCTCATGGTGATGTGAGGACTGACCCTTCTCTTCTCCTCCTGCCCAAACACCCTCATTCCCACTGTGCTTGCAGCCGCCTGTGCTGCACTTTGGGCAGGGCTGTGATCACACCTTGGATCACAGAGTTCAACACAGACTGAAGTGGTTCCCATGATCAGATACGACACTAGTCTGGTATTTGCTGGCAAAAAGGCACAAAGGAATGAAATGTGCCCCAGGATGGGGCAGGAAGGTGCAGAGACATGTAGGGGAAGGGCAGCGTGCCCAGGAGCTGAGGCAGGAGCCTGCAGGCTCTGGTGGTAACAATCCTGAAAGTGTTGAAGGAATTATTAAAACGTGGCAACACGGGTGTAGGAGTGAGCAGAAGAGCAGGAGAGGAGCTGCTGCCCAGGCTTCTCCCAGCAGAAAGGTGCTCAGTGTCCCTGCGAGCCAGGATCTGTCCCTGAGAGTGCACTCACATCCCCAGGGAGCCAGGCTGGCAGAGCTGGGGGTGCTCACCTGGAGAGGAGAAGGCTCCAGGGAGAGCTCAGAGCCCCTGGCAGGGCCTAAAGGGGCTCCAGGAGAGCTGCAGAGGGACTGGGGACAAGGCATGGAGGGACAGGACCCAGGGAATGGCTCCCACTGCCAGAGGGCAGGGCTGGATGGGATATTGGGCAGGAATTGTTCCCTGGCAGGGTGGGCAGGCCCTGGCACAGGGTGCCCAGAGCAGCTGTGGCTGCCCCTGGATCCCTGGCAGTGCCCAAGACCAGGCTGGACACTGGGGCTGGGAGCAGCCTGGGACAGTGGGAGGTGTCCCTGCCATGGCAGGGGTGGCACTGGGTGGGATTTAAGGTCCCTTCCAGCCCAAACCATTTTGGTTCCTGTGATCTCTTGTCTTGGGACTCCTTGAGTGACCAGTGAAGGTTCCAAGACTTTGCAGATCCCAACAAGAGGAGCAAGGACCTGGACCCAGCTGTGGGATCCATCCTGGGAAGGAAATGGAGGCAGAGCAGCTGGGGGGGTTTGGCAGGGCTCTGGCAGGAGCTCTGTGTCCTCTCCCAGCCCCACTTTGGCTCAGCTGCCCTCAAATGGTGTCTCTGGGGTCCAGTGAATCTCTTTAAGGGAAATTAAGTGACATTAATTTCCAATACAGCTCCAAGATCAGTGTTTGAGCACCACTGCCCACACCTCCCCCATTCCCTTCTCCTCTCCCAGCTGTGCCCAGCCTGCCTCAGCTGGGGAGAACCAAAACAAAACCAGCTGAGTCCTTTTGCTGCTTTCCTTGACTGTCCCACTGAAATATCCACCACAACCTGAAAGAATCCTCCTCCTTGAGTCCCAAGCCAGGCCCCAAATGAGACACTGAAATCCACGAGGAGATTTTTCCATCGGCAATCCTGCAGGAGTCTCAGGCATCAGCATCCCTTAAAATCCAAACACCACATCTGCCAGGCCCAGGGAGGAGCCAGGCCCTGCAGATCACAGTCCCTAAGCCAGCCTCGGGTCCCTGCTGTGCTGCAGGTGATTTCCTGCTCTAAATATCCAAGGATTTCAACAGCAAAAGTGAGGAGAGGAGAAGTCACCTCCCCTCCACCCCCCTCTGCCCTGCAGAGAAGTGGGACATGACACCTCTCCATCCCACCAGCCCCTTGTGGTGTTGGTGGATCCCACACATCACCTAAGGCAGGGAAGGACACCCATCTCCAACAGCCTGCTGGTCATTCCCACCCTCCACCATGCCAGGAAGGTGCTGTAGGAATTGTGGTGGGGAAGGGGCAATTCCCCCTTTTCATACTCACAGAAGCCATCCCCAGATAGCTGGGAAAAAATCCAAATCCAGCTGGGGGACAAACCCCCCCCCAAATTGCTGGGACCTGGGTCTGCAGATTTCTGGGATCTTCAGCATTGGGATCTTCTGTCCTACAGTGACCAGGACCAGAGAACCAGAATAGAATCATTGGGATGGGAAAAGATTTTTAAGATCAAGTGCAACCATCAGCTCATCACCATGGCCACCACTGAGCCACATCCCCAAGTGCCACATCCCCACATTTTTGGAGCACTCCCAGGCAGACACTGTGGTGGCCCAGCAGGTGATGAGAAGAGAATGAGGAAGAAACCTGGAGAATGAGGAAGAAACCTGGAGAAAGCAGTGCCAGAATCCCACTGGGAGTGTTTTGCTCCTGCACTGGGAGGTGAATGATCTCAGCAGAGAAGCATCAAAGCCTCTCTGCAGGTGAATGAGCAGCAGAGCCAGGCTGGGAACCCGGGACAGGCTGGGACAGGCCGTGGCACGAGGAAGAGCCGGGATTTTGGCCGTGGGGAGCTCGACACCCTGAGCTGCCCCGTGGGAATTCCTTTTAAACTCAGCCTGGGGAGGAGCCTGGGTGAGTAATTGCTCCATGGCAGGTCCAAGAAGTGAATAATATTCCAAGAATAAAGGTTAAAAGCCTGGAGACTCCAATGAAAGGTGCTCTATAAATAGGATGAAGTAGGCAGAGCAGTGGGAATAACAGGCAAAAAAACTTGATGTGGAAAAGGGCTGGGGAGGATCTGACACCCACAGTGGGATTGGACATGGGCTGGCTCTGCACAACAGATCTTACACATGTGTCAGCATTTTGGAGCTTTATAAAAAAACAACTTTTGGGCACCCCTCGGAGGATATCTTTTGGGAGCTGCTTGGAACCATCCTGCCCCAGCAAGGTGGGATTTGTCCCTGGACATTGTGGTTGGGACAGCAGCAGGATAGGAGGTGAAATTTGGGGTTGCTCAAAACACCATCACATGGGACAATTTCTGCTGTGCCCAAGGGAACTGGAGGAATTTCCTTTCCCATTTTTGTCCCCCATTCTCATATCCCTGGGTGGGACAAGCATGCCAGTGTGGCACAGGCCCAGCATCTCCCTCATCCACTCCTATGGGAAAATCACCCCTCCCAGGGATGTTCATCCTTCCTTCCAGTTTACCTGTTGCTGGTTGTTGTTTCTGCAGTTATCAGAAGGAAGGGTGAGGTCACAGTGCAATTTATAACCAAAACCACTTTGGTTCTTTAATAACTTTTCTGCAGAACTGGGTTGTGGAGGAGCCAAAGCTGCTCAGAGGCCTCAGAGGATGTCACTGTGTAAATGTCAGCTCAGGGCTTAAGGCAGCAAAAATCCCTTCCAGGAACTGCTGTGGTGCAGGGATGATGCTTGGAAAGATAATCCTGGGTTTGCAGGAATCCCCTGCACCCCCATATCTCTGCCAGCAGCTCTTGGTCACCTCAGAATGGGACAGGAAAGCAAGAAAAAGGGATGGGCGTGGGAGCAAATGGAGCCAATGACAAAACTTCCCCAGGAGGAGAGGCTGAAAAGAGGGAAATGTCAGCTTGGAAGAGAAACAACAACCCAGGGAGCTCTGGAGAAGGAGCAGTTTCCCTCTAATCTACAAAGCACAGAAATTTGGATCCAGATGTGACTGGAAAGCCACAGGTTGAAATCCAGCAAAGGTCTCTTCATAGAATCCTGGAATATCCTGAGTGGGAAGGGAGGGAACATCAGCCCAGCCCCTGATCCTGCACAGACCCCCCAACAATCCCACCCTGGGCATCCCTGGCAGCCAAAGGTGTCCAAAGGCTCCTGGAGCTCTGGCAGCCTCGGGGCTGGGACCATTCCCTGGGCAGCCTGGGCAGTGCCCAGCACCCTCGGGGGGAAGAACCTTTCCCTGAGCTCCATCCCAAGCCCTGACACAGCTCCAGCCCTTCCTGGGCTCCAGAGAGTTCAGTGCCTGCAGACCTGTAAGGGACTCATGGATCTCACTGCTGTGGGATGAGGCTGGAGCCAAGTGTTCCATGCTTTGGGAAAGGGTTTAAAACCCACCTGGAGCAAGGATCTGTGAAATCAGACTCTGGAGCCCAAATTCATACTTGAGAGCCTAAATTCAGATTCCAGAGCCCAAAGCTGGGCAAGTTGGTGACTCTTCTGCCCAGCCCAGCCTGACTCCCAGTTCCAGGGCAGATCCAGTAAAGTCAGGTGATTTACAGGAGCTCTGGAATTGTGTGCAAGGTTAGACTGGGGCTCAGATCTGCACAACAAAACAGATTTCCCATAAATTACTCTGTTAAGGCTTTTACAAAAGTTTCACGGGGGGAGGATTCATGAGGAACCTGCAATGTTTAATTAAAGGGGAGAAACTGATCCTGCTGTGAAAATCTTCCCGATTCCATGCCAAGCTCATCACTGACTTGATTTATGGGACAGAAACAGGCCAGAAAATGGGAAAGTCGAGGAACTTCTGCCAATTTGGGATGTGCAAAGAGAGGGAGATTTACAAACTAAGTGAGGCAAAGGCAGAAGTGCAGCAAGAAAACAGGGAATGAACTCCTGGGAGGGTCCAGCCTAAATCCAACCTCCAGCTGCTCCTTTTGCTCCTACCCTGAGTTCTGCCTCTTGGCATGAAGGTCACTGCCAAGAAACTCCCTGTTGCTTAAATGACCTGTGTCCTTCAGGCTGGAATCCCACATGGAAGAGTGTCAAGGTTGCGATGTCAGTGACACAGACACTGCTCTGACTCTGGTGGCACTGACAGAATGACTCTGGATTTACATAGTTCCACCACACCCATCACCAGAGGAACTTTTCTCCAGTTTTGCAAAGGTTTCCCTGCCCTGCTCATCCCTCTCAGTGCCCATGGTGGGACACAATGTGTGCCCAGAAAGGGATTCTCAGGGTTATTCACATGGAAAAAATGCTATGGGATTGCTTCAATCCCTGAACTAACTGGTGCAATGAGCTCAGTTCATGATTCTTGATTCCTGAGTGGAAGAATTTCCAAAAGTGAGGAGGGAGAGGCTGCTGGGTTTGTGGGGAAGGGAGCAGGGAGGCTGCAGTGAGAGACTGCTGAGAAAAGAGATAGGCTTGGAGCTGAGCCTGCCTCCCCACACCATCATTCCAGAGCAAACCAGAGAATTGGGACCCCAAGAGCCACAGAAACCTGCTGCTGGAGATGCCTTTGATGAGCAATTCACTAGCCACTAAAAAGAGCAGCCCCCCACTAAGAGGGAAAAGAGGGACGTGAGGAATTCAAAGGCCAGGAGGGAGAGGAGGTCACTGCAGAGCTCCTCCAGCTCAGCAGTAGTTTCAGAAATGCTTTAAAGAACTTGAAATAAAACACTTTCAACACCACTCCCTGCTGGCCTGACCAGGCCTGGGCACTGCACAGAAAGCTCAAAGCTCAAGGTTTTGGGAAAAGGTGAACAAATACAGAGGAATGTCAGGAGTAACTCCCTGATTGTACAAGGAGATTCCTCCAGCTCCTTGGATTATCCTTGTGTGTCCCTCCCAGCCCAGGACATTCCATGATTCTACAATTCCTCCTTCCTTTGGTCACTGTAGGAGTCAGGATTTTGCAACAAAGCTGAATTTGAGTGAAGGAAATTGCCATGGCAGTCAGGTGGCTCCTGTCACATCCCCTGAGCATCCCACAGGCAGCCCCAGCTGAGGACCTGGGATCTTCCACCTCCTTGGGAAGAGGCTCTTACCACGTTTTGGAGATACCAGGGGCACAAGAGGGATTTCAAAGCAGAAGAAAACAAATCAGAAAGGCAAAAATATAATGAAAAAAGCTTGACCCAAATCCCTCAGGTGCAAAAAGGAGCCAGGAATGACTGTGTGTGATCCACTTTCACATTCCCACAACCAGGAACCATCCTTGATCCAGTGTTTGAATTCCCACAACCAGGAACCATCCCTGATCCAGTGTTTGCATTCCCACAACCAGGAACCATCCCTGATCCAGTGTTTGCATTCCCACAACCAGGAACCATCCCTGATCCAGTGTTTGCATTCCCACAACCAGGAACCATCCCTGATCCAGTGTTTGAATTCTCACAGCCAGGAACCATCCCTGATCCAGTATGTGCATTCCCAGAACCAGGAATCATCCTTGATCCACCCACCCTGTAGCTCCATTCCTTTAGCTTCATCCCTTTCACAACACTCCAGCCAAGCCTCTGCCTTCCTCCTTTGGAGGTGCTTGGCTATGGCAGTGACTGCACAGACAAACTTCAATATCTGATTTCCCTTGGTTTTTAGGGACGAAACCACGCCCAGCACAGAGCCAGCTCCTGGGAATGTTTCTGCCCTGAGCTTTCCCACCTCCATCCCTGCAGTGCAGTTGGGGCTGGGGTGTGTCCCATAGCACCAGGGATCCAGTTGGGAATGGAGTGGTGAGGGAAGGCATGGTTTAAAAAGAATTTAAGAAAAGGGAGTTAAAAAGTCCTCTCAGCCAGCCTCAGCTCCTAAGGGAAGTTTCTCAGCTGTGTAGCCCCAAGATTCTCCTTTTCTTGTATCTTAGAAGGTTGTTGGCAGGACCACCAAGAAAATACAACGAGAGTGAGAGCAGGAGGTAAAGAGAAAAACTGGGCAGCACTTGGAATAGAGGGAGGAGGGAACGTAAAAGGAAGAAGGAAAAGAATCGGGGACGTGGGCGAGTAAACGAGCCAAAAATTCGGGTTAAAAAAGCAGGACTTGAAAAAGACAATGAAAGAAAAACGGAGCAGCCCAGCAAAGCAAATCCCTGGGGAAGAGACAGCCCGGGCAGCCTTGGAGGACGGGAAGAGGGATGGACCCACAGTCTGCAGGATGGAGACTGAGAACCAGAGTGTGTCCCTGCCCCTGTNATCTGCTTTTCCTTGTGCCAGATGGGCAGGGGAGGGACGGAGGGAGGGATGGGGGATGGAGCCGCACGGCTGGGATGGCGGGGATTCATTTCTTCCCATTCTTTCCCCAGCGACATTTAAGCGGCTGGCCCCAAAACGCTTTCTGATTGCTCCGCTTGCCCCAGTGACACCAAGGCAGGAGCCTTTCAGAAGAAATCATTTAGAGGCAGAGAGAGAAAAAAGCAGCAGCTCCGACCCCAAAGGCACAGACACCTCTCTCCCCCTCCTCCCCCTCCCCTCCCCGCATGTTTTGGAGCTGCTCGAGCAAAGGGGAGAGCGAACAGGAGTAATTTTCCACGGATGCAGGGAACAGTGGAGCCCCGCACGGTTTTTCTGGTTCAAATGCTTCCCTGCAGCAGTTCGTGCTCATCCCCGGCACAAAGGCGATGCACATGCAGGGACCGGTCGCGTCTTGCTCCAGCCGCCGGTGCCGAGGTGCGGGGGACGGGGGGAGCGGGGGAGATGCTCCAGCATCCGGGAGATGATCCAGAGTCCGGGCAGGGGACGGCTGGAGCCGCTCTGAGTCAGCCTCACCCAGCCCGGGCACAGCCCCTGCCCTGCCCAGGGACGGGGCACGGGGCGGCTTTGGCACGGAGAGAAGGCACCCGTGGGTTTAGGGTTTGGGGTGTTTGGGGGCACCACAGTTTTCCATGCAGAGAGTCCGGGGGAGGAAGGAGGACGCTGTGACTTCGCAGCAGTGTTTGCTTCAGCCTTGTGCCTGATTTCTCCTGGGTTCCAGCCCCTCCACTCACACGGGACACCCCCTGCCCCATCCAGGGGTTGCTCCCTGGGGACAGGGTGTGCTCGTGCTGGGGATGGATCCTGGCACCACGTTCATGGGCAGAGGCTTTAGAGAGGAGCAAGGAGCCCTGGGCACCCTCAGCACCATCCCCGACAGCCCAAAGGGGGATGGACGATGGTGGGGCGTGGGCAGGACCTGGGAGTGGGGTCCAAGTCCTGAAGCACAGTGGGGTGAATTCCAAGTCAAGCAAAGCCCTGCCAGGATCCTTTTTCCCCTTGGTCCCTGATTCACCTCCCATCCTGACTCCTTTCAAGAATCCCAGAATAGTCTGGGTTGGAAAGGACCTCAAATCTCATCCAGTGCCACCTCCCACTGCCATGGCAGGGACACCTCCCACTGTCCCAGGCTGCTCCCAGCCCCAATGTCCAGCCTGGCCTTGGACACTGCCAGGGATCCAGGGGCAGCCACAGCCACACCCTCACCCATCCAATATCCCATCGAACTCTGCCCTCTGGCAGTGAAAGCCATTCCCTGTGTCCTGTCTCTCCAGCTGTTAAGAGTATCCCTTCAGAGGGAGGAATTTCATCCCCGGCTCTGAGCATCAGCCTCAGCCCCCTCAGGAGGAAGGGGACAATGCCTGAGCCCTCAGAAATACCCTCCCCACGTGTAAAATCTGTGAACAGATCAACTTTTACAGCCCAGACCTGCCCCAAATAAGAGCTTCAGAGTTTTGAAATGAAAAGAGATTTGAAATGTCTGTCTCTGGGGCCTGCAGGACAGCAGGAGGTGTGGTTTGGTCTGGCAGCTCTGCAGCTCTTGCACATCAAGTGATGGCACCATTTCTGAGCCCCTTTTGGCTCCTCTTCCCTGGAGTGTGCCTGTTAAACCCCCTGGGAGCACTCAGGGCTGAAGGGACACGTCTGGTCTTGTGGGAACCCTGTCAAGAGGACCTTTAGCTCTGTCTGTGAAGAAACATGAAAAACACCCAGTTTCCACAAAAACCCCACAACAATTCTTAGTTCCTTATCAGAGACCAGCACACAGGAGCTAAACAGACTCAGACTGCTGCTGGGAGATCCCTAAGCAACATTTTTGTGGTGCAGAGAGAGGTTTTGCCAAACTCCTTTCAACCTCCATCCTCCCGAGCCAGGGGCTCAGCCAGGGCTGGTCTGGATCCCTTTGCCAGACCACCGGAGGCAGCTTCCAACAGAACATCAAAGCAGAGACCCACAGGGATCACAGGATCCAGTGTGAGCATCCAACAGCAACGTTTAGATGGGATCTTGGGCAGGAATTGTTCCCTGGGAGGGTGGGCAGGCCCTGGCACAGGGTGCCCAGAGCAGCTGTGGCTGCCCCTGGATCCCTGGCAGTGCCCAAGGCCAGGCTGGACACTGGGGCTGGGAGCAGCCTGGGACAGTGGGAGGTGTCCCTGCCATGGCAGGGGTGGCACTGAGTGAATTCTGAAGTCCCTTCCAACCCAAAGCATTCCGTGATTCCATGATCCTGTGATCCTTGTCAAATCATAACCCTGCCATGTAAATGCCAAACTCTCACTCCTTGTTCTGCCTGAGTGTTTGCACCTTTTTAGCTCCTTTTCCAACATCCAGCAAATGAATTTAGAAACACTTGGGTTTTACCTAAGAGGTGATGGCACTTAGGTGGTCGTGGAGAGACGCTGTCCATAAATAACTTGTGTGGGAATGATTCTGGATGGCTGAGAGGCTTCCTTGACAAGAAGCGGGGAAAGGAGAAAGGAAGATTTACAGAGGAAAGTCTCAGTTTGCTTTGCCTACCAAAACAAAGGGGTTGGATTGCTAAACACAAAAGCACCAAGAGAGACCCAAGATGACAATTTAAGCATAAAGACAATGCTGGCATGAAACCAACTGGGGGAAAAAATTGGCTAAAATAAATATAACTGGAATTAAAAAGGAGCTTTGTAACTCTGAGAGCTCCCAGCTTGTGGAAGGGACACAGAGGGGGCTGAAGGGAGAGCTCAGTACCTTTATGAATCCTTGGACCACATGTGGACAGCAGGATTGGGCTCAGAGGGTCCCTCCCTGCCCTACCCCTCCAACAGCAAACACATTCCACACCCAGGTCTCCAACTTGGGAAGCCAAACCTTGCAGGCAGAGAATGCTCGATGTCCCCATAAAGCTGAACCAAAAGCTCTTGAAACCTTTCCAGATGAAAAGTCAATCCAAGGATTGGGAATGCCTTGGGAATGGGAGCTTTTCAAAACATTCTAATGAGCAGGGATCTGGGAGAGCTGCAACAATAGCTGATTTCCAGGGAAAATGAAGGACAGCTTGTTTCCCAAATCCCAGTTTCCTCCCAATGCGTCAGAGCTCTTATACCTGGAGGTCAAGGAAAAAAGAGTCATGGAAAAAAGGCCTCACTGGAATTAATAAGTATTTTGGATGAAAGAAAAGACTTTGGATGTGTGCTGGCTGAATCTAGTGAGGAGAGGCTGGAGGGAAACTGTTCCTGCCTGTGGGAAGTGAGGGATGAACAGCAGCCCTGGATTTAAGGGGAAAATCCCAAACACTGTAGTAGTAAATACAGCAAGGTATTGGGAAGGATTGTGTAGGGAAGTGTTGGCCTCCCTCTCCCTGAAGAGTTTTCTGAACAGGTTTGTTAGGAACGGATCCTGAAAAGCCCTTCCTTTTTTAGGGCAGGATTCTGGGCTATTTTTCCTTCTGCAATTGCAAAAAACCCACCTGTGACCCCAAATGGGCTTCTGTGACCCCCTCTGTCCAAATCCGGGCACAGAACTGCTGCTGGCTGCCAGCAGGGACCCTGAGGACCCTCCACATCCCACAGGGACATGGAAACACCACTCCTGAAGCAGCTGAACACCCTGGTCCCAACCTTGGTGTCCAGTTTTGACCAGAATGATAAAGGCTTAATCATATTAATTAACTTTTCCGTTGAATTTCTTTGCATGGAAGCCTCAGGAAAGGCTTGTTGCTAAAATTCAGAGTTTTCTAAGTCCCAGGGACACTGAGAGCAATGAGAGAAATAAGCAGAGTTTTGGTGCCATTGTGCTGTGTGACAATGACAGGGGTGGCTCCTGTCCATCACCATCACCCTGAGAATGATAAAATAAATCCAGTTTTCCACAAACTGATATCCTGCAGCCACGTCCATAACATGGGGGAAAGCATCCAGTTGCCCCCAGCAGGGATATTCCTGATCACAGTTAAAATCCTAATATTGCAGAACATAAACCTGACAATGCCAGACAGCGAGGAAACCATGGGACAATAAGCCAAATATCACAGAAAAGAGAATTAAACATGATTATCACTGCCAAAGTGATCTCCCATACTTTTAAAGGCAACAAAGAGATTAAAAAAAAAAAAAAAAAGGGGGCAGTTGAGGTAAGATTAGGATAGATAATTTAGGTTAAAAGGAACATTTTGCTTTGGAGCATTATTTACAAAGGAGACTTTTCAAAGCGACCTGAACTCCCCGCGGGCTGTTTCCCACAGGGAAGTGAGGGAGCAGCAGAGCGAGCTCAGCTCCCACCCTCAGCTCCCCAATCCCCGCGGACACGGGGCAGCTCCCGCTGGAATTACAGCTCCAAAGGCTCCCAGGGGAGCATGAACACACCACAGCAAGCACAGACCCTGTGCTCCCTGCCGCAGGAATTCCCGACCCCAAGGATGCTGCGGGATCCGCCCTGCAGGGATCAGGTTTAGCACAGCCCGAGCCCGGGTTTAGCAAAGCCCGAGCCCGGGTTTAGCAGAGCTGCAGAGCGCTGGCGCTGTGCACATTGCTCTGACAGCTGCTAAGCCTGACCTGCTNGTTTAGCAAAGCCCGAGCCCGGGTTTAGCAGAGCTGCAGAGCGCTGGCGCTGTGCACATTGCTCTGACAGCTGCTAAGCCTGACCTGCTGACTCCCATTGCTTCCTGTCGCATCCCGTTCCTTCAGGGATTCCAGGAGAGGTTTTCCTCCCTAAAGAGCCCAACGAGGCTGAAGATGGGCTGAGAGAGCCCGATCCATGATCCTGGACCCAGGATGTGGCTGTGTGTGAAGGCAAACAAACACGGGAACGTCAAAGGGAACGAGGAACTGTGAGCTGAGAAATGAAAGTGCTGCAGGACAAAAGTCCAGGGAAGCAGCAGGAAGGCAGAGCACCGTGCTCTGGATTTACTCACTGGACAATCCAACAGAGAAACTCTGACCCAAGAACTGACAAACACTTAGAGGGGAACTAGAAAGGTGCTAAACACCCCAGAAAACAGATTTCAGAA
Source organism: Thryothorus ludovicianus (assembly GCA_013397245.1). NCBI lineage: Eukaryota > Metazoa > Chordata > Aves > Passeriformes > Certhiidae > Thryothorus > Thryothorus ludovicianus. The sequence goes on from VZTB01002334.1 coordinate 210,742, forward strand.
CTAGATCTCAGCTCCTGCCCAGTTTATTTCCAGTAGTCACAGCTATTCCCAGTGTTCCACACACCTCTGAGGCAGGAGGTTTTCAGCTCATCATCTGAAGTAGCTGGCAAAAGCCACCGTGAGCAGGAAATCAAACTAAGTAGGTCACAGCTTCAAGCCTGAGCAGTAATTTCAGGGTCTTTATCTTCCTTATGCCACCTTTTTATCTTCCAGCACCTTAGGAAATCTGCTGGTCTCATTAAGAGCTCGGGGCAGGTGCTCAGCTCTGTTGGAAATGGGGTTTTGCCCTCCCGAAGAGGAGTCAGGGTGTCTGTGTCACACACACAGCGGGACACACGGCAATAAACAGCTCCCTAAAGTCGGGTTTCTCTGGAAACACCGGGACGGGCACCACGGGAGCGGGGCTGTGGAACTCTGCAGTGCTCACCCTCTGCTCCAGCAACGAGCCCTTCAAACGTCAGCTTCTTCCCGAGTTAATGACCAACAGGAGGCAGGGGAAGTTAATCTGTACCTACAACAGCTTCATAAATAAAACTCTTCCGGAAAACTGGAAAATTCTGAACTGAACTAGAGCTGCTTTCATTTTAAAGCCTTCACTCCTGAGTGTGGTGGCAGCCTGGGGGCTCCTTAGATGGCACTTTGCTGCCAGTCCCTTAGGGAGCACCAAGTCTTTGGACTGTGCTTTGTCACTTCCAGAGCAGGTTTGTCATTTCCTGGGGAGATGCCAAGGCCTGTCCAGGCTGGGGGGCTGCTGCCCCTCCACATCCAGAGGGGATTTTTGGCTGCAGAGGCTCTGGGGTGGGCAGGTCGCTGCAGTGAGGGCTTGTGCTCACCAGAGCTGTCACACTGCCACCTCTCCCCAGCCTGGCAGTCAGAAGTGTTTTTAAAAAAGATGTAAACAAAGGGAAGCTGCTAAGCTGGGCTGATGCTGGCTCCAGCCCTGCTCTCACTGCAGGGATTGCTGACAATCCCAGTACACAGAGCCCTGAGTAAATATTGGTTCAGACACGGATGCAGAGAGCACGAGGCCGCCTGCAGCTCAAAAAAACAGCCTGGCCAAAGCAGCTTTCCCCAGGCTGCACCTTCCTGTCCCTCCTGCAGCTCAAAAAACAGCCTGGCAAAAGAAATGTTTTACCAAAGTTGACTTTCCTGTCCCTCCTGCAACGTCCCAAGGGCTTCCCTAGCTGTGAACAGAGGGAGTTCTGGTCAGTGAAAAACCCACGTGGATTATCCCCAAAATAAAACAGCGTGGAGCTGGAAGAAATCCCCCTTTGGTCTCTGGCTCGCTCTCAGGGTGAACTGGCTCCCTCAGCCCCAACCCTCCAAAGGGTGAGCGTGGGATAGAACTGATTCCAGGCAAAATAACCTTCCCAGCCCTCCAGGCCTGTTCATTTTATTTATGGGAAAATATACTCGTTAATGCTCTTATCACGGGCAGGATCTAATCGGGGGGGAAAGTCTCCTCTGAGTATCTCCATGTTAATGAGCTGCTGGGTGAAATGTTTCAGCAGGCAAAGCTCACTCTGAGCCCCTTTCTGACAGAGCAGCCTCTGCACAGGTCTTAATGCTCATCCTGCTGGCAGCTGTTTGTTTGGATAACATTTCCAAACGAAATTAGGGGTTACAAAAGCAGAGCTGCACTGTGCACTTCCTCATCCCTGAGGCTGCCTGATCCAAGCACCAGAGGAACTGGGGGGAAACAAGCCAGGCTTGTCCCATTCCCCATCCCAGCACGGGCTCGGCAAGGGGATGGTCCTGCAGGCAAACCTGGGATGGTGGTGGATTCTGGGGGAGGGAAATGAAAACAAAAAATAAACTCCTAAATCCACCACACAAAGGCTCCAGCAAGCAAGCGAGGGGAAGGAAAAGGTTCATGGAGGAATTGCAGGGAGCCTGAAATGCTGATCATGGTGGGATTGATTGTGGAGGGGTTTGCAAAGCAAAGGGGTTTGCTCAGGACCCCAATGCCCTCTCCATGCAAACAGGAGGGACAGGGTTTCATCCCCTCCCCAAATTAAGTCCCCTCTGTGACCCCTCAGCGAGATCCAGAGCTCCATCACCTCTGGGTAACTCGGGAGAGGGGTTGGAGCTGAACAGAAACGAAACAGAAAATGAGGGGCATGGGGGAAGGGAGGCTGTTGCAACGTCTTCCACTGGCTTGTGTTGCAACCACCTCCAAATTCCTCAGGGCCATTTGTTCATAACAGAGAAAAATCAATACAGGAATCAGTGTTGTGGAACATTATCCCTAAATTACAGACCCATAACAACAAAGTGCCCCTACACACTTCCTCCCCAGAAATCATGAGGTGCCACCCTCTGAGTGTTCCTTGGGGTTCTTACTCTTGGCCAAGCTCCTTTCCAGCTGATTTCCCATTCCCACTTCAACCTCCCCCACCCCGCCCCCACATTATTTGTATGTGGAAACTGCTCAGTTTGATCCTGCAAACTCAAAAAGAACAACTCAGCCTTTCCCAGGTGCCCAGGTGATGTTGGATTGCATCCCTAATTCAGATAAATGAGAATTTTCAGCATTTTAAACATCTATTACTTCATCTGCATTCAATCCCTCTCCATGCCAGCTGTTTTGAAGTGGAAAAACAGAGATCCAAAGTTTTTTTTTATGAGAGTAGAGACTTTTTTTGTTGGCTCAATAACTGCTTTCTTCTAGTTCAGTATCTCACAAAGATCTTGGAAAAATAAATTCTTTCCTGTGCTGGTAAACACCTAAAAATTCTGGCTTCATTTGGCAGAGTCTCCCTCCAGCACAAATGGGTCTGCAGAAAACCTGACCTTCAAATGAAATCATTCTCACAGGGATGACAATTTCCAGCTAGAAAAGGTGTTCTAATTACTTGTCCCACAAAGATCAGAATAGATTCTGACATACTAAAGACTGATTTAGTGGGGGAGTATTTAAAATTAGATAACTGGTACTTAACTGTTACCTGTGAGGTGAACCAGAAGTACTAAGGAAGGAGAGGGGCAGATTTAAGAGCCATTTTTTTCATAAAACTTATAAAATATAGGTCTGATAAGTTTAGAAATAACACTGTCCAGTGTTTTGATAAAGCCTCACAAGATTCTGTTGTCCTTTGTCTCATACAGAACTGACTAACAGGAACATTTAAATTATTCCATGACTAAAATCAGCTGAATTACAGGGTGAAGTCATCACAGACAATGATTTCTATGAAAACACGTCCTGATGGACATCTCTGCCTCAGCCTCTGTCCTGTTTGTGCTTGGCTGCATCTCTAGACACCTCTCAAAACTGCAGGAACAAGCAGAGTCTTCCTGCAGCGGAACAGAGAGAAAAGGCAATCAGATCCACTTGAGTTTAAAGCCTGCTTCAATAAATTAATAAATGAATCTATTATGTTTTTGGGGAGGTACTAGATGGGCAATGCTCTGCATGTACTGCACATGCCTTGGAAGGCAGCTCATGTTTTTCTCTCTGTCGTTCTCCCCTCGTCAGCAAATCGGAGCAGGGTGAATTCCCCCGATGCTGCTCAATGCCACAAGCATCCATTTCCACGTTCCAGGAGAGCCCTGACAGCGTGAAGCAGCAAAGCACAAAACACACAGGGCTTTCTGCTACTCCTCAAAAAGCATTTCTGTCCCATTCCCTGTCCCTGGAGCTTTGTTGCTCCTCTAGAACACGGATGCAGGAGCAGCCTCAGCTCCACCAGTGGCAGAAAACCAGACAGAAGCAGCAGTTTTTGCAGCTGTGTGATTTAATCCTGCTTTAATCACCTAAATGACAGAAGGGTTTATCTTTCCTTCTTGGAATAAATGATGTTACAGAGCTGTGGTTTCAACGTGCAGGATTGCAGAACCTTAGGAGATTTATGAGTGTTTCAGCTCCTGAACACTTTCCTAAGCACAGGTCTGGTGTTATCTGATCACAAACACTTGCACACCTGAGAACACAGGGAAGAGGGAACACAGTTACTTATCCCACACCCATTTCTTGCTCTAATATGTTCACAACAGTTTTCAATCTGGTTTTCTTCCTTTGCTGCCATAAAGTCTTCTTCCAGACTATTTCAGAAAGTAAAACACATAAAATTTCACCACAGAATCACTGACTTATTTTAACTACTGTTTGAGAACTCTTTTGTGAAAAGAGGGTAAAAAGCAGCAGGAAACAAGCTAAGAAAGGAAAATGTAGGAAAATCAACTCCTTGGCTTTCTTCAGCCTGAAACAATTTCAATTTAGATCCCTAACAGAGATCGGTTTGTTGGTGCTTCTGTCCTTTCCTCATTAACTTCTCTGGTTATTGAGTAACTCAGCCCCTACAAGATTCTTTCCCAGGAGGGTTCAGGCAGCCCAGTTGCTGTGACCTGCTTGGAGCTCTCTGGAGAGCTCCCTCAAGAGCTGAGAACTGACACAAGAGCTCCTGGCTGTGAGACCAGGAGGGTCCCTGGAAATGCAGTTGTTGGAGAGGGGAAGGCTGGGATAGCTGGAATGAGGAGGACTTTGTGTGTTTGAGGACACCTGCACAGGATTTGGGATGAACGTGATGGATGAGATCCTGTTTGCAATGGTTGTAAGAATGCAATGAAACAAAGAAATAAAGAAGGATGCAAAGGTGTTGGAGAGTGTCCAAAGGAGGGACAGGAGCTGGGGAAGGCTCTGAGGAGCAGCTGAGGGCACTTGGCTCGTTCAGCTGGAGCACAGGAGGCTGAGGGGAGGCTCCTCGGGGGCTGCAGCTCCTCCCGAGGGGAGGCAGAGGGGCAGGGGCTGAGCTCTGCTCTGGGACAGGAGCCCAGGAAGGGCTGGAGCTGTGTCAGGGCTTGGGATGGAGCTCAGGGAAAGGTTCTTCCCCCCGAGGGTGCTGGGCACTGCCCAGGCTGCCCAGGGAATGGTCCCAGCCCCGAGGCTGCCAGAGCTCCAGGAGCCTTTGGACACCTTTGGCTGCCAGGGATGCCCAGGGTGGGATTGTTGGGGGGTCTGTGCAGGGACAGGGGCTGGGTCAATGATCTCTGTGGGATCCAGCTCAGGATCTTCTGGGATTCTGTGAATCTTCCCTATGTGTTGAAAACTGCTGTGCCACAGCAGAGCTGGGCTGCTCAGACTGTCAGGGTTCACTGCCCCCTGAATTAGGTAATTTCAGGGACTGTGATGCCAAACTGGGAATGCAGCTGGAGCAACAACCCTGCTACAGAGGTACTCTGCCAGAAGAGGGGCAATCATGGCAAACCAGGGGTGAAGAACCAGCTGGGGATGGTCAACATCTCCAACTACCTCAGCCATAATCCCAAAATTGTGAGTCAGAGGCTTCTGTGTGAGGATTTATGAATCACTGTCCCTGCCAAAGTGGAAGTCGGGCTATCTCAGCAAAACTGCAGCTGGAACTAATCCCCCGTGGTGTTTAACACAAACCCAGCACAGGTTGGTTGGGCCTGTGCAGAGCACAGAGCTCCCGGAGGTCCCCGGGCACTCAGCTGTGAAATGGAGTGATGGACCATGGAGGTGACAGGGATTCAAAGGGCAAAGCTGTTCCCAGTTCACAGGGAAGAGGAAACAGCTGCAGCACTGATTCCCCTCACACAGAGCCATTAGAAGGAATTACAGCCGGATTACTACAGGAATAATAAATGCCATTATTGGAAATAATGAAATCTATCACCGAATGCTAATGTGGCCCTTCCACCCCCTGACACCTCCAGCCTCCAGCTGGGAAAACCTTCCTAACACAACACACAGAGCAGGAATTGCTAAATCTCCTCTGATGTGCTCCGTGTGGTCCGGATATTCCGGAATTGCAGCTATCCCATTGTTTCAGGCTGGACTCTGGGTAATGCATTAAACAGAAGAGTTTCCCCTCCATAAATCAACACCCAAATTTCGAGAGTGAAGCTCTGTTTATGTCGTGTTCTGGGAGCTAAGGGCAGATGCCTGCAGCAGGAAAAGGACTTTCCTCTCATCCCTTTTACTTTCCAGGACTCCCAGATTTTTCCCTGGCTTCTGGCCAGGCCAGGCTTCTCCTCCGAGCTGCAGGAGAGCAGACACTTTGTTCCATCCTGGGTTATCCCCGCAGCTTCGGGACACAAAAGGTGGGTGGAGATTTAGACAACGATCCCTCTGCAAAGTGTTGCCAATCAATCCATTGTGCTCAGATCTCCTGGATGGGGAAATTTTCAAGCAAATAAAAATAAGGTAGTGATAAAACCCCCTAAGAAATGGCCAAATGCAGCTCTGGTAGCTGCAGGAAACCAAACAGGTGTGTTGTGGCCTGAGTTGATGAAGAAAAAAAAGAAATGCAGCCATCTACAAGTTTTTTTAATGGAAAACAATGATTTTTAAAAACCATTACAATATACCTTTAGCAGTTTTCGTTGGTTCTATAAACATCTTTCACCACTTAACTTACAAGGCATCCCTGCCTGCAAACACCACCACTTACACCATTAATTTGAGCTCTCTTTCCATACAGGATAAAATCCACTGCTCATGATGTGCCTCTGCCTCGGTTTTCAGGCTGAAATGGTCAAAAAGAGCTCAGCCAAAGATCTGATTCCCAAACCCATGGGAATGATGACCTATTTAGCTTTTTGTACACATTTGCTGCTTTAAGATGGATTTTGACAGCTGACCCTCACCCCCATGGGATGAAGCTGTGTTCCCATCAATCTCATCCAGAAGAGCAGTGGGGGTGTCCCATTTCCAAATTCCCATCCTTTCCTCTGGACTGTTCTTGTCGTGAGACTGCTGGAAGACCCAACCACATCCCCAAGCCTCGGATTTCCAAGCTCCTGGCAGGAGATGGAAAGCAGAGGGCATGGGTTGGCTGTTATAGGGATGATCCCAACTTCTGCTGTGTAAATAACCAGGATTTACCCACTTCTTCATGAAGGCACAGCAAGAAAGCCTTTTTAGCCTAGAAGATTGCTGTCAATCATTCCCCACCCCTGGTCCCCTATTGATCCATAAACCAACCATTCCCCATCCCTGTTCCACTATAAACCTAAGAACCAACCACTCCCAATCCCTATTTGACTATAAATCCATGAACCAACCATTCCCCCTCTCTATTCCCCTATAAATCCATAACTCAACCATTCCCCATCCCTATTCCCCTATAAATCCATGAACCAACCATTCCCTATCCCTATTCCCCTATAAATCCATGAATCAACCATTCCCCATCCCTATTCCCCTATAAATCCATGAACCAACCATTCCCTATCCCTATTCCCCTATAAATCCATGAATCAACCATTTCCCCTCTCTATTCCACTATAAATCAACCCTTCCTCATCCCTACTCCCTTATAAATCCATAAACCAACCCTTCCTCATCCCTATTTGACTATAAATCCTTGAACCAACCATTCCCCATCCCCATCCCCCTATTAATCCATAAACCATCCATTCCTTGTCCTTTTTTCACTACAAACCCACAAACTAACTGTTACCCATCCCTATTCCCTTATAAATCCTTGACCTGACTATTCCCCATCCCTATTCCCTTTTAAGTCCATAAACCAACTATCCCCCACCCTTATTCCATTCTAAATCCACAAACCAATTATTGCCCATCCCTGTTCCCCTACAAATCCATAAACTACAGCCAGGCCAAAGGGGACCAGCCCAAACACTCCCCACAAAATCAGGTCACAACCCCAGCCCGATCTTTCAGGGACCCTCCCCACTGCTTGTGGGGGGTTTATTATCAGTTTTTAATTAAAAGCTTCTCTCAGCACCGAGCTTTGTGCGCAGCTCTGAGGGCGGCGATGCCCCCGGGGTCCCACAGGTGCTCCTGCTGCCGCCCCTCCGCTGCTTCCAGCCCCAGGGCTGCACCCTACGGGCCTGCCCCGCGTTTTTCCACCTCTTTCCATGACTCCTCACGTCTCTCCCTCCCTTTGCTCCCTCACAGCCCGCTCCTCCCCCGGCCCCCCCGGTTACCTCAGCCGGGCGGGGCGCG
>VZTB01002334.1:237043-256739 GCA_013397245.1 Thryothorus ludovicianus
CCCCGTCCCCATCCCTGTCCCCATCCCCATCGCCGTCCCCGTCCCCGTCCCGCCCTCTCGAGGCACAGATTAAGGCGGCCCCGGCACAGCCTTTGCCGAGGAGGGATTAACACCGACCCCGCGGCGCCGTGCCCCGGCTGCCCTCCTTTCCAGGGATTAGCACTTCGCCGCCGCTTTCCCTTTTCTTTGCTTCCCCCTTCCCTGTCCCCATCCTTGCCCCAAATCTGCCTGGAAACGCAGCTCCCAGCGCCACCGCAAACTCCTCAGCCGCCCTTCCTTAATGAAGCACGGTCATTAACCTAATTAAGTGGCAGAGTTGCTCAGCTGGGGAGCTGCAGGGTGTTTTTGAGCCTGGCAAGAGAATATTGGGGGTACCAAGAGCAGAGCCAGCCCCTCCAGCCACCCTTGTGGAGGTGCAGGGAGCAGGGCACTGACACCTCGGGCACGGGGGGCTTTGTCCCATCACTCCCACAGCACTGGGACAAACTGGAGTGCAGTCCCTGGGGGCTGGTTTCAGCCCTTCTGATTTCCAGGGAGCAGCCCACACACTCCCTTCTGTCCCTCTGGGCACTTCAGGGACCCCAAACCTGTCCGTGGCAGCCCAGCAGGATGTGAGAGGGAAGAGGACAATGTGACATCTGTGGCTGCTCAAGGCCATCCCATGGAGGTGTGGCTGCAATGCCAAAACCTTGGTGCCACTGCAGGCCCTCAGTGTCCAAAAGGTTCCATCTTGAGGTGGCTGCTGCTTGGCTTAGGGGGTGACAGAAGGAGAGTGATGGAGACCCCAGATCCCCCCAGAGAGGTGACACTGATGGAGCAGGGACAGCAGGAGCTGGCCCAGGCCAGCATCTCCTGTCCCTCACACCCACTGTGCTGACAAGGGACACCACAGGCTGGTGTCACCCTCCCTCCTGTCCCCACGGGCTGGTGGCACATGGGGGCTGGGGGGTTATGGACTCTCTGTGCTCATGTCTCAGAGAAGGATGCAGTCTCCATGGATAATTTCCTGCCCTGATCCCATTATTTGAGAGCAGCAATTCTCTGGGGTTAAATCCACTCCTCAAATGCAGTCCTGGATGTGAGATGATTTTCAAGGAGCCTTTGGACCCTGCTGCCAGGGATGCCCAGGGTGGGATTGTTGGGGTGTCTGTGCAGAGCCAGGAGCTGGGCTGATGATCCCTGGGGGATCATCCCTGGGGGTCCCTTCCCCTCAGGATATCCCAGGATCTCAGGATTCCGAGATCTTTTACAGATGTGCAGATGTGGAACTGAGGGACAAGCGGTGTCCTTGGCAGTGCTGGGGTAACAGTTGGACTCAATCACCTTAGAGGGATTTCCAACCTCAACAATTCTATTCTGAGTCTATGACACCTTTTCTCTCTTTTTTTTTGGTGCATGTCTTAATTTTGCCACGTTTCCCTTTTTCTTCCAATGAATCAAACCAAGAGGGAAGTGTCACCATTTCACACAACCACAGGATTAACAGCTGGTGGATCCAGCTGGGGGACTGGGGGTGGGACTGACCCCACTGCTGCCCCTGCCCCTTTCTCCAGCACAGCCCAGCTCCACTCCTTGCACCAAAACCCCTCTGGGGACTGGAGGTCCCCAAATGCCCCTTGGGCACTGGAGCTGCTTGGCAGCCTCTGCCTTCCTGGAGAGCCAGTTTGTGAAGGCTGTGCCTGGCTGGTGGCCCTGGGAACCTGAGCTGGCTCTGGGGTGAGGGGGGGCAGCTCCCCTTGGTCCCCCTGGTTCTGGAGGCTCCACTCTTGCTCTGCCCTGGGGCTGCATGGGAAGGATGCCCTAAGAATGGCCTCCAAATCCACAGGACAAAACCCTTCCCATTTATTGTGACACTTATCTGTCCTATTCAGTGTCTCTACACTAATTAAAGCTGCCCTGGTGCCTCTTTAATGGTGTCCCACGCTGGGCGGTGTCCCTGTGCCCACCATCCCTCCCTGCCAGCCCTGGGGGGATCCAGCCCTTTCCCTCCCTGCCTGAGGCTCTACCCCGTGTTCATTATGGATGAGCCCGGGGTAACCCAACTCCACTTTTGGTTACTACTCCGGATACCTGATCCTCTAAGAGAACCTCCGGCCCCGCCGGAGTTGTTTTCTCTGGCAGATGGAGAGCGGGAGCCACAGCCCCGGGCTCACCTTCCCCTCCACACCAGAGCATCAGCCAGCCCCGGGCTCACCTTCCCCTCCTCACCAGAGGATCAGCCAGCCCTGGAATCACCTTCCCCTCCACACCAGAGCATCAGCCAGCCCTGGGCTCACCTTCCCCTCCACACCAGAGCATCAGCCAGCCCTGCTGCCTCCCAGCCCCACCCATGGGTGCTCACTGACCCCTGAGCACACCCCACAGGGGCTCAGGGCTGCTGGATGAGCCATGCCCTCACATCCAGGCAGACGGGAGCTCTGGAGCAAGGCTGGCTGTGCCGCAGCAGCCCCAGGGCATCCCGCAGAGGAGCTGCACAGACCCCGTGTCCCCCCGGCAGGGACACCCGGGGCCCGCGGTCCCTCCGTCCCGGGCAGAGCCAGGCGGAGCCGCGCTGTTTATTAATAGCTCATTACGGCGATTGTGCAGCGCTTTCCGGGCTCGCCCGGCCCCTGGGGAGCCAGGGCAATTAAGATCCAGAGCAAGGCCTAGATAGAGGCTCTTCTCCTCATTTAATTTATTTTAAAAAATAACAAGCTTGCTGCATGCAAGGCTGCGGACAGAGCCAGCAAAGCCCGGGGCTGGGGGGATGCGATGGGGGGATGCAGAGCAGAGCAATTTTTGCTCATTTTGGACAATTTGACAATTTTGTGAGCCCCTGAAGCCCTCCTTGCCTCATTCCTGACTTCCCCACCGAGATTTGTGACCACTGAGCTCGTTTTGTCCTAGTCACCAGCAGCACAGAGGAACTGCTGCTCTCCACCCTGGCTTGGGGTTACCCAGAGCAGCTGTGGCTGCCCCTGTATCCCTGGCAGTGTCCAAGGCCAGGCTGGACACTGGGGCTTGGAACACCCTGGGACAGTGGCAGGTGTCCCTGCCCACAGCAGGGGATGCAACAACATGGTCTCTAAGGTCCCTGCTACCCCAAACCCTTCTGAGGTTCCATGACTCCTTCAGGTGGGATTTTGCTCCCTCTCCACCCTTCAAACAATTCCTGCTTCTCTGGCACAAACTTGGCCCTGCCAGCTCTGCCTTGCCAAGAGCAACTGCTCCTCAGCTGCCACTATATCTCCGTTTTTTTTTTTGTGAATAAAGACCAAAAAATCAGCCCAGGTTGCCATTTCCAGGTTTTCCTGCTCAGACATCACATGAGCACAAACACCTCAGTCAGAGCAAGGCCTTGTTTTATCCTTCCCTTGACACACAGGATGTAAAATGCTCCTGCTGAGCCCTTCTCATTCCAGCACCCCATTGCTGCTGCTCCAGGCCAGGCCCCTTCATGGCAGGGGCCAGAGGCAACCAGGGGATGCTGCTGCACATTTCCAGGGATGTAGGGAACCCCAGGAGAGGCCAGAGACCCCAAAGCAGGGAGGGAGCAAATGGAGCAGAAAGTGATGGTGGGACCCCCACCCTGAAAACATGGACAGGGAGCATAACCCCAGTGCTCTGTCACGTGGTAGCAGGGAAGTGCCAGTGCCTTGTCCAGTGCCAGCGTGTCCCAAACTTGGCATGAGACACGAGAGGGCTCCTACAAGCACCAGCAGCAGCCAAATGCTGTTGGGAACACCCTGAGTGCTGCCCGCTCGCCGCTGCCCAGCCCGTGCCAGCAGCCAGCCCTGCCTGGCAGCCGAGTGTCCCCATGCCATCCTCACTCCCTGGCTGCTGCCCCAGCCCGGATCCATGCCAGGGAAGGCAATGCCAACCATGCTGGGCTGTGCCAGCATCCTCACAGACACTGTCACCCTGCTCAGCCCCGGCACGGGGCTCGGGCTGGGGTTGGATGGAGTGTCCCAGCATCCCTGTGGTGTTTCCCAGCTCACTCACAGCTTGCCAGGATTGCTGCTGGACTCTCCACCAGGACAAGCTCCGTGTGCTTCCCTGCCCTGGGGTGTGACCTGGATGAGATCTCAATTCCCAGGAACAGGAGTTCATGGATCAAGCAGGCTCCATGGACTCGAACCTCCCCGAGCTGCTGCCGGGGGCTCGAAGCAGAGGATGGGGCACTCTGGATGCTGATGCCAACAATTCCCTGGCTTTAAGCTTTGCCCATGGGGAAGGGAAAACTGCACCCTGAGCTGGCCCAGGACAGAGCTCCTCCAGACCTGAAGAGGAACCCAGGCCCCAGCCCTGTGCCAAAGCCCAGACGTCTGCTCCTTCTTCCCTGCTGGAAAACCCCGAGCCCTGTTAGACCTTCCAAAAACACCCTTCCTCCCATGTGATTTTAGGCTGAAAAGGCAAAAAATGAGTGTCCCTGGGGTCTGCTCCATGTTCAGCTTCACTGGTGACACCACCCACACTGATTGTGGCACCACAGGCTGCTGGGGGTCCCCAGGGGGATGTCTTGGCATTACTCAGAGCTGGCAGAGCACAGTTTGATGCCCAAATGTTCAGTCAGGAAATCCAACTGTGTTTTTCCAGCTGTTGCTGCAGCTCAGAGGAGAGCACAGTTCCCTGGGGCACTGAAATGAGGCCCAAAGGTGACCTGTGCCACCCTCCAAAAACAAATGTGTGGCTCCTGCAGCTTTATTTTATCCCTTGCCTTGAGTCTGCAAAGTCAGTGGGTTTGGAGCCACACTGAGCTTGGAAAAACCCCAGAAAAGACAGGGGGGCCTGGGGAGGAGCTTCAGGAGCATCCCTTGGACCCTCCCTGGCTCCTGGGGTGGCACCAGCAGGCTTCCCCCTCTGCACAGAGCAGCAGAAAGATCCCAGTTTATGCTGGGGCATGGAGGGGATTAAATCAGAGATGAGACAGAAACAAAGAGGCAGAAGCTGGAGGGTCAAAGGAGGCCAGGGATGTGCCCAAGCCTCAGCTCTGGTGATCAGGCAATTAGCAAACCAAGCATGAGAATAAATAATCCAGCTGAAACAGGGAGAGCAGGACAGAGCTGGAGGTAAGAAGGAAGGAAATCAATCACCAGACCTAATGGAGAATTATCCAGGAGAGAGTTATTCCTAATCCCATCAGGGGCTGGCTGGGAAACAAATTCTCCTGGCTCTGCCACTCCTGGCACGTTTTTCTGGGTCAGGGCTGGGCTGGGCAGGCAGGAGGAGCAAAGGGAGAATCAGTGGCTGGGGGGGCACTGAGGGCATCCAGCAGGGCCCCTACAGAGCTTCCTCCCATCCCACAGGACACCTTGAGGGTCCTCAGGCCACCAGGTGGCCAAATGACCATCCCCAACAGCCCTGGCAGAGCCCAGCTGGGCTGTGACCATGGTGGCCGTGCTCCTGATGTCACCCTCATGTCTCTCTCAAGGCTGCTCAAGTAGAAGCAGATTTTCCTGGCAAAGCCTGGGAATGGGGAGGGGAGCATGAAAGGAGCTGTCTGTGCAGGAGCCAGGCAGCGGCTGGGTCACCACAGAACGTCCCCAGCGTGACTTCAGGGATGGCTGGAGAACATGAAAAGCTTCCAGAGGAGGGAGTTATTTTGGTGAGTGGCAGCTGCTGCCTCTCACGCGGCTCCTCCTGCTCAGCAGCCCCAGGTCTCGGGGCGGCCGAGCCGCTGCCAGAGCAGCTCCAGTGAGGCAGGATCTGCCCTTCCTCCCCAGCAAACCTGGCGTCTCCACGGAGCTGTCCTCCCACCCCAGGATCCCATCCCGAGTCCTCGGCAGCTGTGGCCACAGGACTCTCCACTCCTCTCCCACGTGGAATCTCCCAGCCCTCGCAAACGCCGCGAAACCCCGGAGCCGAGGATTCCCCGACGAGCCACGGCACCAAGGAGACAACCCGAAAGAAGCCACTGCTTATTTTTAGAGACAACCTTATGATTCCTGAGCACGTGGCCCAGGCAACACTGCACAGGCAGCCCCAGATTGGCCACAATCTGCTTCTCTTCTTGACAGACATCATGTCTGAATCTCTATCCCCACAAGATGCTCCCAGGAGAGGAGACATTTAGAGACGACCACAGTGTACAACATTTCTGAAAGGTCACTGCCTGCACCAGGCAACGAGGAGCAGAAGCCACTCATCAGCAACAGGGGCTTTGGGGAGGTGTTTAATATTCCATGAGCATCTCTATTTCTCTACCAAAGTGGATAACTCTTCTAAAAGTAGGGGAGGGGAGCAGGGCCGGTGGGCAGCAGGGCTGTGCTCTTGTTTCCACCCAGGGCGGGTTGACTGAACCATCAGTCAGAGCTGAATCTAGACTGCTGCTGGGAAATGGTGGCTGAGAGTGAACCTGACCTGGATCTCAACAGCCTCAGAACCTGCTGGACCACACGAGAGCAGAGGCTGAGCTTGACTCCCCCTCTTCAGCTGCATCCCAGACCACCTTGTTGCCACTGGGCTGTTCCACTAATGCCAGCAGGAGCCCTGGAGCTGAACTTCACACGGTGGCTGTGGTCCCTGGATGGGCAGCAGGGGCTCTTGAGGGTTGAAGTGAGAATTTTAATTTGCAGAAGCCCATTAACATCAGGGGCATGATGAAGAGGGGCTGGAAGGCAAATGCAAGGTGCCCATGGCACTGGGACTTCCTGATGTTCTCCCATCACCAGCACCCTGTGCTGGCCACAGCCCCCATGGTGTCCTTGTCCCTGAGCACTGACACAGCCAGGAGAGGCTCCAGCAGCAAGGTGACAGCTCAGGTCTAGGAGACTCCCACTGCAAACCCAGCTTTGTCCTCTCCTACCAAAGTTGGGCTTTGCCAAGGTCCCCATCCAAGCCCAAAAGTGCCAGTCCAAACCAACCTGGCCAAGGCTTGTCCAGTCTCAGGTTTCTCCCCAGCCTGGGAGTGAGGACAAGGAACTCAAACCCTTGGGAACTGTCCTGGCACCTCATAGGGTCCATGTGACATTTGTTGCTTCTAGATGCACAAAGCATGAGCCCATGAGAGCCCCAGCAGCACAGATGTGAGAGCCAGGCACAGCCACAGGCAGACAAAAGCAGGGCCACGCTCCTGGCACGGGCTGCTGACCCCACAGAGACACAAATACAGAGCATTAAATGAGAGAGGGGAATTTGCTCCTTCCTCTGCAGCTGCTTCCCCCCTCCTGCCTCCCTCCTGAGCTCACCCCTCACCTCCTGCACGGAAACACAACCTGGGAGCAGCCCAGGAGCAAACCCAGAGCACCGAGGGCAGCATGGCTGAAGCCATGTGGGAGGGGACAGAGGGAATGTGCCAGAGCCTGGCCAGGCAGGACATCCCCAGGCACAGCACTGGGGCCGTGGTGGGGACACTTCTGGGGGTGTCCCCTCCTGCTGGGGGGGGACACATCACCCACAGGGGCCCTGAGCAGCAGGGAGGAGGTGAGATCTCATCACAGGAAGGGACCCTGTGCCTTTGCTGCTCCAACCCAGCAGCTCCAAGCCAGCAGCTCGGTAACAAACGAGGTGCTGGGGCAGGATGATGAATAACAGCAACAGGAAAGCAGAGGCTGTAATTAGGCACCTTTCAGAGCGCTGATGGATGACGCTGCTCGGGGGCGTGCAGAGCTGGGGATGCTGACGTGCAGCCACCCCCCAGTGCCAGCACTGGTCCCAGTCTGGCCAGCAGCGCCCAGCAGAGCCCTGCCCTGCTGCTGGATGGTGATTTCCTGGTGATTTCAGTGCCAGCTGCCTCCCACGGGCTTTGCCCCAGCACACGACCTCATTCGTCCAGCCGGCCCCAGCCGTGCCAGCCCTTATCAGATCAGCTCGTTCATTAAGCTCAGCACATCAGTAACGCTGGCCTGAGCCCCTCGGGGGGCTGGCACATAAATCACACCCTGATCACTGTCACTGGCTGCCAGTGCTGGACCTTTGATGGCAAAATCTCCTCCTAACCCCTCACCTGCACTGTGGTGACACCAGTCAGGGCTGTCCCAGCCATTCGGAGCTCCTGGATAAAACAGTGGCTCTTTGCAGCCCTGACCCTCAGGAAGGACCCTGCTCCTGAGGGCTCAGCCCCATGGGAGCCTTCATCCATGGCAGGGGTGCCCAGCGAGCCCAGCTTCCCTCTGGAGAGGGAGCCCGGAGTCCCGGCTGCTAGCAGCCAATCTCTGCACCTTGGCAGTGGATCCATCATTCCAGAGGCTTTAATTCGACTGGATTGCTGGACATGTGGGCAGAGGAGCAGACTGACAGGCCAGACTGATGGACAGCTGCCTGCTCCGAGGCCAGCAGGGACAGGCAGCTGTGGCTGGAGAACTGCCCAGTCCCAGCAGGACTGCTCAGCTCTGCAGAAAGCAGCTTGGAGCTTTGTGAGCAAAGCTCTGCGGGGACAGGGGGCAAAGGGAGCAGAGGTGGAGCCCCTGAACTGGCTGGAAACCCTGCTTGGAGTGGGAATTCCAGCCAGGAGGAGCATGGAGTGACAGCTTTCCCTCCCCCTCCCCGCTCTGTTCAGCATCAGTCCTGGGCTGAGTGCATTTTTTAAGATCTGTCTACAGCTGCTGCTTCATCAGAGATTTTATTGCCATCCCAATTATGATCATGGGAGCAGCAAGAGCAAAATGCCATAACAGGGGTGAAATGGCTCCTGACATCCCAACCCATCCCCGTCGTGCCAGACGGGAGTGGGACCAGCCCCCTGAAATAATCCCAGAGAGGAGGGGGACTCACCCCAGCCCTGCCGAGCACAGATCCCTCCTGGCCTCGCTGCCCAGATTCCAGAGGGGCCCAGCAGAGCCCGGGGGGGTCCAGCTGTGCCACCCCCAAAACTCCCCCGGGCTGGAGGATGCGGCAGTGGTGACATTTGGAGCGAGACACGCTGGCGTCAGTCCCCTGATCTACGGCTGCAGGGCATCAGCTGCGGCCGGGGAGAGCAGCTCCTTACCCATGTGCAGCACCAAGAGGATCCCAACAGTCAGAAATCCCCATGGTGGAAGGGAAAGGGGGCAGCAGGGCCTTGTGGCTTCACTCCCTGCCCGGGATCTGGACAGCAGAGCAGGGGTAAAGCCTCCAGAGCTCCTCCCAGCTGCTGAACTCCCAAATCCCAGGAAATCCATCCAAACCCCAAACCACTGCCCCTCGAGCTGATGCTGCACGTGGATCCTGGCACGGCCAAGGCTGAGGGCCCAACAATGTCCAAGGCTTTGTCCCTGCTGGGGCAAAGGCTGCCTGCCACCAACCCTGAGCATGTACTTGAGCTCAGCACCCCAGAGCTTTACATCCCAGTTACTTCTCGCTCATTCTGGGGTGGTGACAACAGCTGGAGATCTCCCAGCTCTTCCACAGGACAAATGTCCAGCCAAGTGCTCCTGCTGCACAAGGAGGTGGGGACAAGGAGGGGGCTAATGCCACCAAGCAGAGGGGGTCACGAGGTAAAAATGAGCTGGATTTTTAGTGTCCCAGTACACAACCCCCAATCCCACTGGAGCCCAGGGAGTTCTCACCGTTCTGCAGGTCCAGGGCCTCTCCGACATTGGGATCTGCTGAGGCATTGGAGCCTGGGAAGTTTCAAATGGTGAAGTGTCCAGCACAGCCAGCCTCGGCTCCTCTGCACAGAAAGCACAAAGAGACCACTGTCAGTCATGTTCCCCCAGTGTCTGCCACAGAAATCCCAAATAAACTCCTCCAAAGTCCAGGGATGTGGCACCCAGGCAATTCCCAGAGACAGGGAACATCCTCAGTGCTGCTCCCTCGGGATGTGAGACCCGACTATTGCAGCTTGCCTGGTTTTATCTATATAAATAAATATAAAATTATGTCACACTTTGTGCCCTGAAGGATCCTCTCCCACCAGGAGGGTGTCTGAGCCCAGCCCTGCCATGGGTAGCTCTGGGTGGAGCAGGGAAGACACGGCACTGCCCTTCAGGAATCACACAGGGACTGCAGGAGGAGAATGAACCCACCCAGTGGGTGTCCACAGCCCAGGAGGCCTCAAATCTGGGGAGATTTCACCCAAATGTGGAAGCAGAAGTGCCACTGGCTGGGCCCCCAGCCCCATGTTCACCCCCTGGGCATTTTGGGGGACTTGGGGGGTCGGGAGATGCTCCCAGCACTGATGCAACAGATGCTGAACAAACGATTTGCTGTGGTTTTACTGAATTGCTTTGAACTCTCTGGATCAAGTTTAATTCGTCTGTTGCAAAGAAAGAGGGAATTTAAATAGCTTCTTTTGTGTGGAAATCCTGCTTAACAGCCCTCAAATGTCCCCGACTGGGGTCCTGTTCAGTGACACCCACGCAGAGATGCTGCTGCTGCAGCTCAGCAGTTGCTCTGTGCCTGCTCCAGAAGTCACTCAGGACTGGAAGGTGTGGTTTGGGTGGGCAGCAGCAGCAACCAGGAGGGTTAATTCCTGCTGGGAGAGGCTTGAGGAGCTTTAAGCAAAGGAGCTTTCCACGGCAGGGATTTGTTGGGAAATGGCAGAGGAACGAGGAGCCGGCTCTGCAGCAGCAGCTGGCCCTGGGGACACACCCCTGGCACATCCCAGAGCCAAGAATCCCACAGGATGGAGCTCTCCAGCCCCGTGTGCTCCTACAAACCCCAGTGGTGTCCACATGGTGCTTGTGGATGGGTAAATCCTCCCTTTTGGGGTTCCCTGAGCACTAACAGTGCCCAGCACTCTGGAAAAGCTAAAATTCCTCCAGGGAAGCAGCACAACCCAAAGCTGAAATTAGAGAGATTCCCTTCAAACCTGCAGGTTCAAGCTCAGCCCTGCAGGGACAATGCTGAGGGTTCCACGCTCCTGGTCACCCCCAGGCCCCGGGGGCTGTGAGGCTGCAGGACTTCAACCAGTGCCTGGCAATCCCAGCTCATTCCCTGCTCCAGAACACCTTCCCCTTGTCTGCTCTGCCTGAGGGACCCAGACTTCTCCCTGGAATGGCAGGAACCCACATTCCCAGCTCCTAGAAGGCCACAATGCCAGTGGGATACACTGAGCCCTTCACCCCATCCCTGGGTGGCAGGGATGCAAATCCCATGTGGGATGCAGGAACTCAGTCAGGAGCGCTCCCCAATAAAGGAACAGCACTAAACCCCCATAGCAACAGAAATCCTCTGCCCTGGGCATGCCAGAGTTTCTTGCTGGAGTCAGGGGATGCACCAGCCCCTCCAGGAGGTAGGGCTGCACAACAGGATGGCAGCAGGATGGAAAATCCCAGGATCACCACAGGATCCCATCTCCTCAGGAACAAGCCCTGCAGCACTGCTCAGGGCTGGAGCACACACGTGTGGGAGTAACTCTGACCCAGCACCTGAAATAACAGCAAGAATGACCCAAACCTAACCCTGAGATGAAGAAACCACCCGGAAATACTTGAGCCTTCTCTCAGCACCTGCAGGGGGGAGCTTGTGGCACCTTCAGCAACTACAGCTGATTCAATTCCGTAAGGAATTTGCCTCCAGGGGATGCAGTATGTGTGCTTTGAGGGACTGGGGCTGATGCACAAAGATCTGTTTGGATCCCTGGGGCTGCTCTAGTCCTGGGAGATGGATAATTGGGAAGGAAGTGGGTTTGGTTCACTTGCAGCACCACGTGTGGGACTCACACACCCAAATATTCCAGCTGGGATAGAGGAAGCTCCATTGGAGCCAGTGCCATCCAAGGGTTAATCCCAACCACAACAGCTCAGCTGCTGTTCCAGGTGGCCAGGCTCCTGCTCCAGGGATGGAGAAGGTAAAATTTCAGTCCAATTCCAGCAGGCTGGACACAGCCAGGTATTTACTGCAGACCTGCTGAGAGCAAACTGCAGTCAGCCCAAACGTGCTCAGCTCCTGGTGCTGAGCAGCTTCTCCTGCCCTGCCTGACCATGGGGAACATGGAATTTAATGGGGAATGTGGAATTTAATGGGGAACGTGGAATTTAATGGGGAACGTGGAATTTAAGCTCACTTAGAGACCACCTGGGCTTGGTTTGTCAGGTGAGCCTGTCATAGCCAGCCCTGGGAATGAGCAGGGGCTCAGCTGATGGTCTTGGCATTTGTTTTTGGCAGCTCTCAGGTCACTTAGCAACCTCTGTCTCAGGTTACCTCCGGGGGTTTTGTCTCCAAATAAATTTTAATCCTCATGAAAGGGGACCCACCGGCACGTGGGTGAAGTGGCCTAAAGCCTCCTTTGGTCCCATGTGGTGACACCAGCACAGCTCCCTGGCCCTCTGAGTGTGCCACCGGGGCCGTTCTCACCTTCTGCTCCTGTGCTTTGTGTTTAACTCAAAGCTTGGATTTGAACCTTTTTTCTGGGCTACTCAGTGGAGGAGCCAGGAGAGGATTCTCCCCTCCCCAGGTACCACATGGGACTTGCTTCTCCATCAAGGAGCTTCCAGTTCTGCACACGGGGTCCCCTTGAAAAAAGAAATTCAGCAGCAAATCTCAAAGCCAAACAGGACCCAGATGTCCTGGAAATCAGCAGAGATTTCCAGAGAACCAGACCAAGGTACTTAAGTCGAGCTCTTCTAAGGCAGGAGCATCCCTTGGTGTGTGCACAGCAACTCTTCCATGCATGGCAGCAAATCTGGCTCATCTCAGACCACTGCAGAAAGGGCCCTGGGGGTCCTGGTTGGTGGCAAGTTGGATCTGAGTCACTGCTGTGTCCTGGCAGCTCAAAGGGCCACCGTGTCCTGGGGGGCACCAGGCCCAGGGAGGGATTGTCCCACTCTGCTCTGCACTGGGGCAGCCTCACCTCCAGTGCTGGGGCACTTTGGGCACCACAAGCTCAGAAGGATCCAAAGCTGTTGGAGAGTGNGAGGCTGCCAGAGCTCCAGGAGCCTTTGGACACCTTTGGCTGCCAGGGATGCCCAGGGTGGAATTGTTGGGGGTCTGTGCAGGGGTTAAACTCATTGATCCCTATGAGCCCCTTCCAGCTCAGGATGTTCTGGGATTTTATCATTCCATGGACCCCAGGACACCTGATAGTGCCCACGATCCAGCCAGTGTTGCACTGCCCTGGTATCCAGCAGCATTAAGCCAGAGACTATTGCTCATTAGTGTAATTAATGTCAGATTTCCCAGCCAGCTGAGCTTCCAGCTGACCTTTAGTTATTATTTAGTTATTGAAATATGAACAACAAAACTGACACATTACCACGGGGAGGTGTCACAGGCTGCTCATTTGAAATCCTCTCTCAGTGACAGGCCCCCAAAGAGTTTCTTTCTGCAAAAGTAAATGGGAATATTTGGAAAGTGCTCAAGGAAGGCAGAAAAATTCAGCTCCACAGCAGCACAGCAGGGACACAGCATCTCCCAGTTTGGGGGCACAGCCAGAAATGACCCCAGGGAGAGAAATGGAGGGAGAAATGAGGAAGAGGTATTAAAAATGAAACAGAAGAAAGAAGATCAAGAAGTTCTATTTCTTAAGAGTCTTGGGAAAGTCACTGAAGTGGAGACAGCTGAGCCAGGACTGAGGCAGCAGGGACAGGTCCCCAGGCCACGGAGTGAGAACAGCCCAGCATAAACTCGGGGCAGCAATAGCCTGAGCCAGAGAGAACCTCAGGGCATGGAAAAACCCCTAAAACCCCAGCAGCACTGTCTGGGATGAGCCTGATCTAACAGATCATAGCCCCATTTGCCACTGCAACAGCAGCAACCTGGACCTGGATTTCCAGAGGTTTCCAGATGCTGGTGCAGGCTGAGGAAGGCAGGGGAAGGCAGCGGTGCCAAATCCCACCGGGACACTCCCAACGGGAACAGCTTTGCCACAAGGCTGGAGCTTGATGTAAAAGTGACCCTGAAGGTAAGAAGAGAAACCACTTCCTGAAATGTGGAGGGTCCAAACTCCACAATAACTCCTGGAATGACTTCCAGAGCACTGGGCATGGCTGGGAGGGATATTGGCTTCACCCACTGCATTTCCCTGGGAGCAGCCCAAGGCTCCTACTCCTCACCAGGCCCAGGAATAAAGATTAATAAAGGCAGGATTACTTCCCCTCTCTCCATTAGTCACACTTGGTTAATATTCCTGCTTATGGAAAAAGGTCACAGTTTCGCTCTCATTTATGTCACTCCACCTTCCATCTGCAATTGCAGGGTTCTGCTCCTTTTCCACCCCTAATTAGTGTTAATTACGGGGGCCCTGCCCCAGCCCACCACCAGGCACAGGTCCTGGGCCGTGCTGCCTCTCCTGGGTCTCCCTGTGGAAAACTGACCCAAGAACAGCCCTTTTTCCTCTGGCAGCACAGAGGGAACCAGATGGACTTCCCTTCAAATGAGATTTAAATGGAAAAACACAAAATAGCTCCTTTTGCCAATATTGAAGGGTTGGTGTCCAGCTGTCCTGAGCACGGGGAAGGTCAGCCCAGGTGACCCTCTGGAAAAAGAGGCCAGAAGCACCAAGCACCCTCCTGGTTTGCTCCTCTGGCTGCACCACTGGGAAAGGGTTGGGAATGATGGCATCCACTCTTCCTGAGGGAAAACAAACTCGCTCACCTGAGGTGAGGTATTCCACCCTGGAGTGTGGCTGGGACAGTTTGGATGCTCAGGGAGAGCCCCTTTAGCTCCCCTGCTCTGCAAGCCTCTGCTGGTGCCCTGTGAGGATCACTGTGAGGACTGTGCTCAGGAGGCTTCAGGAGATGGAAAGAGCCTTCCCAAGCCTGCCTGAAGCCCCCTCAGTCCATGCTCCATCCCCACTGGTGGTACCTGGCCTGGCAGCAGCTCCAGGTGTCACAGGACCAGGACAGCTGATCCCACAGAGCAGCCATTGACACCCTCCCGGCTATTTCAGCCTGCAGACACACCCCTTCATCCTCCTGGACTGAAACAGAGGC
Source organism: Thryothorus ludovicianus (assembly GCA_013397245.1). Classification (NCBI taxonomy): domain Eukaryota; kingdom Metazoa; phylum Chordata; class Aves; order Passeriformes; family Certhiidae; genus Thryothorus; species Thryothorus ludovicianus. The sequence goes on from VZTB01002334.1 coordinate 251,815, forward strand.
CAAAGTGAGCAGGAGAAGCAATCAAGGCCTTGGGGGGAGTTTTCTGGAGATGCCGAGGTTGGGAATTGAGTTGAGATCTGGTGCATCCCCCCACTGCAGGTCGCTGTTCCTGCTCCTTCTTCCCTCCCGCGCCTGCTGGGGTTTGCTGTGTGGAACAGCCACGATGTGCCACACTCCCAGCTCTGAAGCCAGCAGGGGCTTCACCACGTCCCTGGCAGGAGCAGGACTGTCCCCACCACCCAAACTCCCTCCAGTTCCCACACAACTCTCTGGGAACACCAGGGTCCTGTGTCCTGTGACAGGGACAGACCTTGAGCAACAAGAGGCAGAGAGGGACAATATTTGGTTTAAATTTTTCCTCAATTCCCTTCCCACTGAATATTTTCCCTTCTCCTTTCCAAGAACTTCCTTTATTTCTCCCTGTCTCCCTCTAGCAACAGTATCTGGGAGAAACAATGAATTTTTAATAGGAGGGGGCGGTGGGAAGAGGCAGACCCTGAGGCAAGAAGAGGAAAACATTGATCTGTTAAATCAGCCCCATTAGCAGGAAACCACATTTAAGGGAGAGGGAGCCACATGAGGACCACACAGCAGGGTCGTGGTCCCCTCTTTCCTCTGAGCTCAGCAGATGCTGTACAAGCTCAGAGGAGCTCTCCCAGCCACTTCACACACCCCAGGCCATGGCTGATGTGGGGCTGGGGGTGCAGGACCCCCAAGCAGCCCCTTGCACAGGGAGGGGAACCCTCCAGCCCCACAGTACCGAGGTTATTCCTCTGCAGCACCTTCCCTGGGAGGGTGGGCAGGCCCTGGCACAGGGTGCCCAGAGCAGCTGTGGCTGCCCCTGGATCTCTGGCTGTGTCCAAGCTCAGGCTGGACATTGGGACTTGGAGCACCGTGGGACAGTGGAAAGTGTCCCTGCCGTGCCAGGGAGTGAGACTGGATGAGTTTTAAGGTCCCTCCCAACCTAAATCATTGGGGATTCCACGATCCCAAAGCTGAGGTGTACCCACCTCCTGCTCCCCACCCTGCTCTGCAGGGCCAGGGCTCATCCCCACGGAGCTGAGGATGCCCAGCTCCCCTCCCTCGGTGCCTGGCCCTGTCTCCCCATCACAGCCTGAGCCTAAATATAGTCCCTGGTTCTCTTTTCTTGTAGACACAACCGGTGCTCTGAGTCAAAGTCCTTTCCCATGAACTCACTGTTGCTTAATAAAGCACAAACCCTCGGAGACCTTGATGCTGGGATCTGTCATTTTAATTCCCAGTAACACTTGTTCCTCTCCACTCCAGTATGTGGCCGCTGCTATTTTGGTTGGCACATCGGGAGCTGAACAAGGAGCCCCGGCGCTCCAGATCTGAGCTGGGCAGAGCTGGGACAGCTTTGAAAACCAAACTCTCCTGATGGTTGGGGCTGCAAGCGGCAGCTGAGCTCGTGGTGGCATGAAAAATTCAGGGGGAGGAAGGCAGGGAAGCAAGGGAAGAGCTGGGCTGAGGCAGAGGAAGGAGGAGGGCATGCTCGGAGAGATGGATCCTGCCTCTGCTCCCAGGTTGGGATCCCAGCCTTGGGGTGCCCATGTAGATGCCAAGGCACCACAGCAGCCTGAGGATCACAGCCCAGACCCTCTGTGTTTGTTTTTTTAACCCATCCCTGGTAAAGCTGTTTCTGTTTGCCCATATTCTCCATCTGAACCTCTGCTGTTTGGTTGTTCTGGGATGAATTTGGTGCTGTCCTTAGCTTGTCCATTTTCCATGGGAAAGAGGGAATGGCAGCCCTTGCCTGGGCCTGGGGAGGGCTCTGCTCTCCCACCACCAGGGCCATTTCTCCACTTTGCCACTCCCCTCCTGCCCAGCCTCAGCCCCCACCTCTGACACCCCACAAACCTGAGGCATCCGTGGAGTTCCAGCTCCATCCCCAAAACACTTAAATGGGCTCTGAAGGAGAATCCAGCACATTCCATTGCCAATGGCTGAGCAAGGCTCTGGCTCAGCCTGTCCCACTCCTGCATCCCTGGTCCCACAACCCCTGAGCCAAACCTTGTGGAAGCAGCTGCTTTGTCTTTGAAGGTAAACCCTACAAAAACGTCACAAACAGAAAAGTCAGCCGAGGGTGCCCAAAGCCCAATCCGTTTCCCTTCCACAGCCACTGTTGCTCTCAGCAGCATCTCCAGGTATTCTCATGGGATTTATTGCTTTTCATCTCCTCTCACATCTCCACTCTGAACATTTCTACCCTCGCCTGTTTGTTCTGGGGCTGTTTCAGGTTCAGATCAGGAAGCACCTTCCACCCTCCCTGCAGCCCCATGGACCGCAGACACCCTGCAGGATGCTCCGTGATGCTCCCTCTGCCTGCTCAGGCAACCCCATCCCCGCTCCACAGCCACACGCAGGCAGCAGGAGTTTGGCTGCCCGAGGGACTGTGCCACCCTCCAAAGCCACAACCACATCCAGCCAGGGAAACCGAGGCACGGGATGCACGCGGAAGGGTTTTGGAGCCTCGTGGTGAATCAGTGTCACTGGGGACAAGCCCAGGCATGGCCTCACTTGGCTCCCACTTCCCTTCCCTCGGAGCTGTGGGATTGGGGACGTGGGGAGATGTTGCTGGTGACAGGCATCCCACCCGGGCTGCCCACACGCACCGGCGGCACGGGAATCGCCGCTGCCCACGCACAACGCGCCCGGCCACGTGCTTCACATTCCCAGAGTTATTCCCAGGGCTTCCAACACCTCTCTCCCATCCCGGGGATGCGAACGCGGCAGCGACGCGGCTCTGAGCTGCCGGAGCAGCCCAGCTCCTCCTGCCTTATGGCAGCTCCAGCTCCTCACGGAGAGAAGAGGAGCCACCTGCTCCCTGGTGGGATGCTGGGGGGAGAAACGGGAGTGATCCGACAGCCAGGAGCTGGGAGAAATCCATCCCAAAGACACGGACTGAAAACCTTTAAACGCTGAGTGCAGCCGGCACCGAGTCCGTCTGTGCCGCTGGGCTGCGAGTCCAGCGTTTAATTCGGGCCCAGGAGGGAAGAGCAGGGATTAGGTTTGGGCCTTGGAGCCAGGGATGAGTTCTCTGGTGAGGCAGGATTAGCACAGCTAATAAAAGCAGACATTCCTGAGCTCTAAACACTACAAAATAGGAAAAAAGCCCCTGGCCCTGCTATCTTCAGCTGAGGATCAGCAAAAGCGCATCCCCCTGGAAAGGCTGAGCCTGGCAGGACCTGGCCATGCCTGGGATGTGTCCCAGCTCTGCCCAGCACAGCCACGTCCCACCCTCAGCATCAGTGCCCTGGACAGGAGAAACACAACCCAGCCTCTGTTCCTCCTGTCCTCCTGCTCCCTCCCCCAAAGGGCAGGATAAAAGCAAAATCTACTGATTTTTAAGCCAACTCTTTCCTGAAGCTGCTTTGCCTCCTGCTCCCTGCTCCCGGGATGCTCTTCCAGCTGCTTTGCAGGCTGGGCATTGGAAAGCATCTTCCCCTAAGATCAGCCCCCAACCCAAGCACTTTTGGAAAGGCTGCAGACACCTGAGTGGGGTTTTTGCAGTGTGAAAACTGTAAGAAATGTTGTGTGGACCAAAAATTATCTCTCCAAGCTGCTCTGGCCAAAACCCAGCCGGCTCCACCAGTCCTCCAGCAGCAAGAGGGAGGGAGCACTCCATGAGTGATAAAAACATCAGCGCAAAATTAAACCAGATCAACCCCAGGCTGCCCAACTGGCAGCTCCTCAACTCATCTTCAATTATTCTCCCATTTAAAGGACATGCACCACCTTCTTTGCCACGTCCTGGTGTGCTGGGATTTTATCCCATCTCCATCCTGCAAGGAATGATGGAGCTTTGGGGTGCAGAGCAACCCCAAGGGCCTCATGCTTCCCAAAGGGTTATTGCAGGATTCAACATCTGCATGTTGAATTTTAACCCACACACGACCATATCACTGCTGGGTAATTCCACTCTTGGAAGGCTTTTTGGTTTTAATGCCTCGTGTTTTGATTGAGAGGTTTGTAGGAACTTTCCCTGCCTGGGTGAGGCTTCTCCCATGGTGTCACCCCTACCTCAGGGCTGGTTTTGGGATCTCCATCCTTCAGGCTGCACATCCCCAGCCCGGGTGAGAGTGGGTGAGAGATTTTCCACAAAACCAAGCAGCAGCCAGGAGCTCTGCTAGGCCCAGGCTGGTGCTCCCGAGGCCACCAAACATCCCCAATGCCGGTCCCTTCCCGCTCCAGTTCCAATGCTCCTCACTCCCAAGGGCTGGGTTTGTGCTCTGGGTGCTGCCAGGCTGTGGAGCCCGGCATGGCTCCACTCTCCATCTATTTCACAGGCACTCTGCCTTCTCCTGCCGTGCTCTCCCTTCCTGGCTGCTCTTTTTTCCTTCCCAAAAACCTCCTCTCAGGGTAAGGCTGGGCAGGAATAGAAAAAGCAGCTGCTCCTCTGCAACCACTGCCTGTGCGAGCGCCGCGGGAATTGGAGCACCTTTTGTCAGGTTTTATCTTAAATCCACTTTGCAAGTGGATTAACGAACAGGCACAAAAGTACTCTGGATGGAGAGTGGGAAGAGGCAAAGGCTGCTATGCCAGCACGGCAATAGGAGCCAGGAATGCTGCGCTTGCTGCCTGCTCCATTTCCCCGAGAAACACAACCCGGTAACATCCGCGGGTAAACCAACCCTCCGAATTTTCGGCAGAAGAATCCGCCTGAAATCCGGGATGCTCGGGGAAGAGGCAGGAAGGGCCCAGGGGTGGCGAGGAGTGAGGACCTGCAGCGCCCGGGGAGAAACACGAACGAGAGGAGATGGGAGAAGCTTTCCCGACGCCCGGAGATGCTCGGACCCTCTCGGCTGTGCCGAGGACAGGGGCTGCAAGCGGCGGCACCAACCCTAAAGAGGGGGGGACTGCGGGTACCGGACCCCCGGGACCGCCGGGGGATGGAGAGGGGCGGG
>VZTB01002334.1:257100-271817 GCA_013397245.1 Thryothorus ludovicianus
ACAGCCCCGGAGGAACGCAGGGAAGGGCACGGGGGTCTCCTCTTCGCGCAGCCGTGAGCAAAGAGGAGGGGGTCCCCCGGGCGGAGTGCCCTCCCTGAGGTCCCCGACTCTATGCCAGCACCATGGGTACCCCCGACCACCGTTCCTGGGCTCCCCTAGCGTCACTCTGCACACCCAGGTACCCCCATACCCCCTGCCTGGGCTCCCTCCATACCAGCACCCTATAGGTACCCACCTGCCACCCTGCCTGGGGTCCCTCAGATACCCTCCCACCCATCCCCATGACAGCCTGTTTGTATCCCCCAGTGTCCCCTGCCTGCCCCAGGACAGGGTCTGGAGGCCACCTCACCCTGAGCTGCCCTCTGCACTGGAAGTGGAGGTGGTTGTGGATGAACACAGCCATTTCCCCTCCATCCCAAGGGAAATTGGGGCAATCAGGGCACAAACAGAGCCGTGACCCCATGAATAAGCACAGCCCCCAGTCCAACCAGGACTCCTGCATTTGTGTCCCCACTGGGCTCCACTGTCTCTTGCAGCAGTGCGAGAGAGATGCCAGGCTCACGGGACAATGACCTGGAGCCCCCCGGCAGCACCTCCACCCCCCACGGGGACAGCACTCACCATTGCCCATTCCTCCTTGGAGTTCTCCTCTTGCTCCTCTTCGCTCGTGCTGAAGCCTCCTGAACTGTGGTGATTTGGTTAATTGGGCTTTGAGGATGGCAGAGGCCAATTCCCTCCTTGGCTCTTACTTGCAGGGTGGAATTGTTGCTCCTCTCAACTCGTCACTGGTCAGTCCAGGCTGGTCTCAGCCTTGCTGGTCCCTGGCCTCGGGGGCCATGGGCAGCTGATGCAGTGTCCTGTGCCCTTGGTGTGCTGTGTGCCAGCTGACCAAGCACCACCTGAGCCATTCGGTGACATTTGCTGCGTCTGACAGTGCTTTTCAGGCAGGGCTTGGCAGCATCTTCTTCACTTTACAGCTGAGGAAACTGAGGTCAGAACTCGGGGGGAAGGAACGGGGCTCAGCACTGAACACCAGGTGGGTCCAACACCGTGCTTTCGCCTGGACTGGCTCCGTTTGTGCAGGGTTTTGTCAGGAGAAATGCCAACAGCTCTCCCAGCCTTGTCGGTTCCACTCCCAAGTCCCAGCCCCTGCTGCAGCCCAGCGCTTCTGCTGATGGAGGTTCCTGGTGCCTCCTGCTGCTCGCTTGCTCCGGGATGTGGATTTATAATTTCATTGCAGGCACACGCAGCTCGGGCTTTCCCATTTGAGCTTCATCCCCAGCCTCAGCCCTGGATCTGCGGTTAAAACCAGGAGATTTATGTGGCTGGGAAGGAATTTCATTGCTGTTTTCAACAATATCAACTTATCTGCTTAGGAAAAGATGAAAAATCCAGGCACGAAAATTGTGGCTGGTTTAGTTGGGGATGGATTTTTAAGAGGCCAGCACTGGGGGGAGGGTGTGCCGGAGCAATCCACGTCTCATTTCCATTCCCCAGGATGGAAAGGTGATTCTGGCTAATTTGAACACAGTCATTAAGCTGCTGTATCAAAAGCACAGAGTCAATTAAGCAGCGTCCCCCCCGCCCTGGCTCCGCAGGCTGCGCTGTTTTAATCAGGGATGGGGGGAATTGCTGCTGCTTCCACACAGCTCCCAGTCCCCATGCTGGGAGTCAAGGGCTGAGCTGATGCTTTGGAAGATGCTCTCCTGCCTGCTGGCCAGGATTAGAGGTGATTTTGGGGGAGCAGACTGCTGACAAATGCACTGGGGGAGCTGGGGGAGCCCCAAGTTGGAGGGGGCTGCTTTGTCCTTGTCCCCTCCCTAAGCACCTTGCCAGAAAATCAAGTTATTTCTGTCTTACTGTCATGCCATTATTTTATTTTGGGGGAAATCAAGGGACAGACTTGCACAGGAGAACAGGCAGGTTGTGATTCAAGCCCGTGCTGTGGGTTTTGGCTCAGCCCTGCTCCCTCTCTGGGCTCTCTCACCCACCCATTAACCCCAGTGCCCTTCTGGCATCACTCTGTGCTTTGAGGAAGGAACGGGACAAAGCTGTGGAGGAAAGGCACCAGGCTGAGGTGACCAATTCTGCTTCCCCAAGCCAGAGTCCAACACTGGACATTGGAGAATCCCACGGGGCCCTTGGTGTCGTGCTCCAATTAATTAAAATTGGCTTCAACGTGAGTGTAAATCCAAAGGGATCTTTGGTCACGTGCCAGGCACAGGCTGGGGAGGAGGTCCCTACCAGGGGCTGTGGCATTTGGGGTGCTGAGATGGGGCCCAATCTTCTCCTTAGGGGGCTTTACCCCCAACTGTCACCTCTGTCCCAAGAACCTAAACAAAAATAGTGCCCTGGCAAATAAGGATGGAGATCCATAAACCACCAAAGCCCTCCAAAACCTTGCTGACCATCAGGACTGGGATGAAATGGGGCCACCTGGGTGTCAGCTGTACCCTGGGAACACAAATGTCATGGAATCATAGAATCATCATGGTGGGAAGAGACCTTCAAGAGATCCAGTCCAACTGTCCCTCAGTTTGGGGGGACACACAGAAGTGGCAGGACCCTGAGGCTGTCAGGACCTGTGCTCCAGGGAGGGTCCCCTGCCTTTGGAATGTTGTTCCAAGCGAGCTGGCTCTGGGAATGTCTTGACAAGTTTTGCTGCTTTCTGGGGCATTTTCACACAGACTCAGCAAAATGATTTAGGGAAAAAAAAAAGTGTGAGAGAAATAAAAAAATCGCAGCTGCTCTGGCACACGCTCAAAATCCCAAAGAGTTTTTGACTGAAACGTGCCAAGGGGAAAAAAATAATTCAAACAAAGTGAGAAGTAAAGTCCCTTTTGCCCCCAGTTTGCCCTCTGTGGTGAAGTGAGGGATCTTTCCCAGCTGATCCCAGGATCCAGAGCCTCTCCCTGCCTGCAGGGTCCCTGCCAGCCCCTCCTGCCGCCGGCCACGCTGGTCTCCTGCCAGCCCGAATGCAGCATTCCAGCGCTGCCAGCTCCAGTGACAGCCCGAGAGGCTTTTGTCCCCACTCAGGGTGCAGCAGTGGGAGCCATGTGATGAGAGCAGCCTCCTGGTGCCCGTTCATTTTGCCTAATGGGAGCTGCCAGATGCTCCCACCCCACACGGTCCTACAGAATTTGGGCTTTGGGGAGCCCACCAGGAGCCACTTTGGTGCTGGGCTGATGCCATGAGGGCTTAGGGGTGCCAGGGAGCCAGCCCTGGCTTGGCAACCCAAGACTCCTGAGCCCCAAGTGGCCCTGAGCAGAGCCAGTCACAGCACAGGACTGGGGACAGTGCTGTCCCCAGGACTCACCCTCTGAGGCTGAACAGTCCCACCTCGTGTGCTGGCCAGAGGCTTTGCAGTGCCCCAAACATCACTGGAGGGGGACACTGCACAGCTGGAGGGCACCGTGCCCCAGGGACACTGCCCTGTGTTGTCCCCTCTGTCCAGCCTGGAGCCACCCTTTCCAAGGGACGTGCCAAGGTCAGACCAGGAGGTGCCATGGGCTCACTGGTCTGGTCACTCATCACACCCAAAATGCAGCTGCACCTCAGGTGTGCAGCCTGGCAGGACTCCAGCACGGAAAACTGGGGGCACAGCCCCACTATGGGGTTTGGAGGACACAGGGAAGAGGGGCTGCCACACCACGAGTGACATCTGTGACCTGCTGTGCATGGAGCTGGGGTTCTTTCCCTGCAAACCCTCCTGTTTCCCCTCCAAAGCCCCTGGTTCCCCCTCCAAAGCCCATTTACTCCAGCCCTCTCTGCTCTGACCCCAATGTCTCCATGTCTGCACTTTAGATCTGCTCATTCTGAGCACAAACCCCTGAGGGGGACAGTCCCACCTCGTGTTCCCTGCCAGAGCCCCGGGCGAGCAGCCCTGCTCTGCACACACAGCCTGAGCCCGTGACTAAGCCCAGTTACTTTTAATAAATATTTGGTAATAACAATGGAAGTTTCTTTGGCCAGGAACCTGCTGTTCTGAGCTGTGCCCAGCAGAAGCACCATCAGGTGAAGGGTTTTCATCCAAGCAGGAGGGACAGGGACCTTTCCCCTGTCACTGCCTGGGCTTCAAGTGACAGCAGTGCTGGGATCCTCACCTGCTCCTCCTCCCACTGCAACCCCTAAGTGAGCCCTCATGTCTGGGTCAAGGTGTTCCTTCTGGCACTGAAGTCACCCTGAGGTGACAAACTCCACCAAAGGAGGATTTCCTCCCTTTAATAAAGGCCAGTTTTGCAGAGCCACCTGGCCCCAGCCAGCTTGAGCAGGAGCTTTGCAGGCCCAGTAGCCCTCAAATCCCACCTAACATTTCCCTGCTCAGAGAAGAATAAAGCAAATTATCTCTGGTTTCCCAGCACTGGCTGCATTTCTCCTGCTGCACGACTTAGGCCACCCCAGGTCCCATTTGCAAAGCTATTCCTTCATTGCTAGGGATCAGGGGGCTGGCAGAGCACCCAGATCCCTCCTCTGCCCGTGCTCATGGAGCTGGGCACTGCCAGACACGGAGCTCGTGTCACCCTCCAGGGCTGCCCGGCCCTGCAGAGCCATGGCCAAGGATTGATTGCCCACAAAAGAAAGATACTGAGCAATTAGAGAGTGTCCAAAGGGGTAAAGGAAGATGAGAAAGGGGAAGGAGGGGAAGCTGTGTGAGAAGTGGCTGAGGGCACTNTTCCTTCATTGCTAGGGATCAGGGGGCTGGCAGAGCACCCAGATCCCTCCTCTGCCCGTGCTCATGGAGCTGGGCACTGCCAGACACGGAGCTCGTGTCACCCTCCAGGGCTGCCCGGCCCTGCAGAGCCACGGCCGAGGATTGATTGCCCACAAAAGAAAGATACTGAGCAATTAGAGTGTCCAAAGGGGTAAAGGAAGATGAGGAAGGGGAAGCCGTGTGAGAAGTGGCTGAGGGCACTTGGCTCGTTCAGCTGGAGCACAGGAGGCTGAGGGGAGGCTCCTCGGGGGCTGCAGCTCCTCCCGAGGGGAGGCAGAGGGGCAGGGGCTGAGCTCTGCTCTGGGACAGGAGCCCAGGAAGGGCTGGAGCTGTGTCAGGGCTTGGGATGGAGCTCAGGGAAAGGTTCTTCCCCCCGAGGGTGCTGGGCACTGCCCAGGCTGCCCAGGGAATGGTCCCAGCCCCGAGGCTGCCAGAGCTCCAGGAGCCTTTGGACACCTTTGGGTGCCAGGGATGTTCAGGCTGGGATTGTTGGGGGGTCTGTGCAGGGACAGGGGCTGGGCTGAAGATCCCTGGGGATCATCAACTCATTCTGTGATTCTATGATTGTCCTGCCCATCCACACCAGGACAGCTCCACAACTGTGCCAAGCACACACAGCCCTGATAAAAATAAGCTAATAATAAATGGACAAGAAGGGAAACTGTTGGGGGTAAAATCTGAGGTGATCATCTGTAGAGTGCACCCCAAAGCTCAGCCATCCACTCCCCAAAACCTCTGATCTCAGGCAGCCTGGGGCAGCTGCATTTGGAGCCTGAAATGTTTTGCTCCCTGCTGCTTCTGGGTTGAGCAGGGGACTCAACACGAGGCTTTCCCACCCCAGGGACTCCCCCAGTCCCAAGCCTGTCACTGCACTGTCCCCAGGCTGCTCCCAGCCTGGCTGGGGACCCTTGGGGACACAGGTGGCTTTGCCATTCTGCCTGGCTGGGCTGGGCAGCAGCAGCAGACCCTGGTGTGGAGCCAAGGATCACAACAGGGAGAAGGAACTGGGGCTGGCAGCAGCTGCTCTGTCAGTGTATCCTGGTACCTACAGCACCTTCCTGGATTAGCAGGGCAAACAGAAACTATGCAGCTGCCAGGGTGGGAAAATGAGCTGGGCAATGCTGGCCCCACTGACCCAGGGGAATAAATCGTCAGCTGTGGGGAATAAATCCCAGAATCCCAGAATATCTGGAGTGGGAAAAGACCTCCAGGGATCATCAGCCCAGCCCCTGGCCCTGCACAGACCCCTCAACAATCCCAGCCTGGGCATCCCTGGCAGCCAAAGGTGTCCAAAGGCTCCTGCAGCTCTGGCAGCCTCGGGGCTGGGACCATTCCCTGGGCAGCCTGGGCAGTGCCCAGCACCCTCAGGGGGGAAGAACCTTTCCCTGAGCTCCATCCCAAACCCTGACACAGCTCCAGCCCTTCCTGGGCTCCTGTCCCAGAGCAGAGCTCAGCCCCTGCCCCTCTGCCTCCCCTCAGTCTCTGCTCCAGCCGTACTGATGAGGACCAGTGGAAAGGTGCTGTTTTTTTTTGCCAGGTGATTCCTGTCTCACCAGGTCCCAGGTCGCCTCCCCATCCCTGAACAAGCCCAGGGATCCATGTGCTGCCGTTCTCGCTGGGATCCCAGCGCTCCTCCACCCTCGGGGAGCTGGGGGCGGCCACTCCGCTGCCTCCCCGCGAGGAAATTGCTCCTGATGGAATCCAGCCCACATTCCCTGAGCCGCAGCGTGCGGAAGGAACGCGCTGCCACCCCCGTCTCCCTCGCCCTCCCTCCTGCCTTTATCTGCGAGTGGCATCGAATCCCTCCAGCAGCTCCCAGCTCCTCTTCAAATACCATTAGAGCGATAAGAATTCCAAGCACGGCGGTGCCACGGACGGCAAACACGGCATTTGCACCTTCCTGATGGAAATGTCCCCGTGTCCCTGTGTCACCGCGACCCGCAGACAGAGCAGGTTCCAATCCCCTTCATTCACCAGCTTGGCCTCATCAGCTCCCAGCTCAGGGAGCTGCGGGTTCCTGCTCAGGGATGTGGCTGTTGCACAGTGGTCGGGACCCCTTGTCCCCCAGGGCATGTGAACAGGACTGCACGGCAATAAACCCCCCAAATCTGTGCCTGTCTCTGCCGTGGGATGGTCCTGGCCAGGTTCTCACCCGGGGATGGCTCAGGAATGGCTCGTTGGGCTCAGGGCAGGAGGGATCTCACTGGGGCCTCCAGGCAGGGACATCCCCCTCAGTCTGTCCTGGTGGCTCCCTCCCAGCTGGCAGCCAGTCTGACCCACCAGTCACTCCTCAGGGTGTTGCCTTGGGAACAAAAGCTGCCACTTGACCTGAGTGGCTGAGGGCCACATCCCCAGTCACCACCAGGATTGTCCCCTTGCTGGGAAGGAAGGGACTCACAGCACCAAACTGGTGAAGAAGAGCACCCACACCCCAGCAGGGGCTCAGTGACCTCCCAGCCCCTTACCTGTGCCCAGGTGCAGCTGGCAGGTGACAGTGGTGACAAGACACTGTCCCTTTGCTTGCTGGAGGCTCTCAAGGTTTCCCCCCACTCTGCTGTGCCCTCTGTTTTGAGGAATGTGCCCTTCCCACTCTCTTTCCTGCTTCAGGGTCATGCTGAGGCAAGGAGGTGCCAATTGCCCAAATTCTGCTTCTTCCCTGTCCTCACATGGATCATGTCCAGAATATGAACTCAAACAGCAAAGGAAGAAACTCCCCCGTCCCCATCTTCTCCTGCTCTCCCCAGTCCAGCACATGGGGTCCTGGGTTTTTTTTGCTGCCTACTCTTGCTCCACGTCCTTGGAGTAGGATGGGAGCTGTTAGGTTGAAATACAAATTATGCTGGGATGCAGTGATGGCAGAGCTGATTCATCAGCCGGGGGGGGTCTACAAGGTCTAATTTGGGAGGGAAGATCGCTGACGAATCCTTCAGTAACCACGAAGCCTTGGGAAACTTTTCCTGGCTGAACACATTATTAATTTCCCTGCCCATCCAAGAGCTCAGACAGGGAGGCTGCCATGGTTAGGGAGAAGGTTTTAAACAGGAAATGTGTTTGCAGGAAACAGCTTCAAATTTGCTGGATCATCATTCATTGTTGGACTCTGTGATGTCACTGATCTTTTCCAACTTTAGTGGTTCTGTGGTTTCTCCCCTGGTGTTGGTCCCCAGTGGCTTTGGCCAACACCAGGATGAAGATGATGGTTTCTCCCCTGGGGAATACAGCTGTCTCCAGATATTGGGAGTCTCTTCTGAAGCTCCACAGTACTGCTCTTGTTTTGCATGCCAGAACATCCCTCATTTCTTGTGCCCTCTGCAGGGATCAGGAGCAGGTTCTGGAATGCTCTGACTGCCCTGATGCTGAACATGGCTGAATGTGGCTCTGGGGCATGAAGGAATTTCTCCACCTTGGTCCCATGGGAATTGGCTCAGGCTGTCAGCTGCCAGGCAGGCAATTCCAGCCCCTCTGGCAGCCTCAGGGGCTTCAGGAGACACTCAGGGCACTCTGGGCACTCCTTGCTGTTCCCACATGCCCAGGGAGGCTCTGGGGTGAGGGGTGTCATAGAATGAGGCTGGCAGGCGGATTTTGGGGAGCTGTCAGTGCTGGAGGTGAGAACAGGCCTGGCACCCAGCCAGCATTATTAGTGTCTCACTTCCACAGGCAACAAATCCGCCCACGTTCTCCATGGAAGGAAAAACAGTTTGGAAACAAGACCTGTACCTGGCACAGAGATCCAGAGATGCTCTCCTGGTGCATCTCCCTGCACCCCATGGCCTTGGCAGGATGGGCAGCAGTGCCCAAGGGTCCACAGCTCCACTGTGACTGTCCTCATCATCCTGTCCCTGCTTGTCATTGCAGCAGCAGCTCCCAGATCCCTGGATATGTGAGAGGGGTGGAGGTCGCTGTGCCCTGCCTCGCTCTGTGAATTATTAATCCAGCAGGAGACAGCTTGGACTGGGAAACCTTCCCCACCAGCCATCCCCCAGCAGGTAGGAGCACTGGGATTGGGTTTTCCAGGCTGTGCTGGGTGAACTGGCCAGGTACTGAGTCACCTGGGCCATGCCTGGTGTCCTGTCCCTGCTCCACCCCTGAGTCATGTGGAATTCAGGGCTGCCCTTGCTCTGCTCTGTGCTGCCCTGGGGTAAATCCTGGACCAAACCTTGGGGTCCTCCTGGGAAAGGCCTGAGCACAGGGTGGGGGTGCTGCAGAGCAGAGGGTGCTCCCAGGGGCCCCGAGCCCAGCTCCCAGCACAGGGTCCTGGCGTGGGGCAGGTACCAGGGGGATTCAGCAGGGGAGAGGCAGACTCACCTCCCTCAGGCCAATGCTCTCCCCTCCCAGCAGCCAAATCCTTGGAGCAGCTCCTGGCAGCCTCCAGCCCCAACTGCACTATCCAAGCATCCCACTGAGTATTCCACTCCAGCACCCCACCCCAGTGTCCTGCAGAGGAGGGAGGAGAAAGGGCAGCTCGAGGCTCCAGGCTGGCGTGGCTTGTGCCACCTCACCTCCACTGACAGCTCCGGCCACCCTGGTGACCCCAACGTGTCCGTTGTCCTCCTGTCACTCTGTATTTGTGTCCCTGTTCCCTGTGGGCTGTTCCCAGCCTTCTCTGTGGGGAACAGCCAGGCCTGCAGGCAAAGGGAAGCTACTGCTGAATTTTGTGTTTTCCCAAGCCATCAGCTCTGGTGGTGTCTTCTAAACAGATTAAACTTAGATCCCAGCCCCAAGATCATCTTAGGGAGCTGCTGGGAGGCAGAAAAGGGGGTTTGGGGGGTTTATCTGAGTCTGGACAGCAGGTGGGAATTTTGTATACTGGGGATGGGGAGGCATAGGTTGTCCAGAGAAGCTGTGTCTACCCCTGGATGTTGGAAGTGTCCAAGGCCAGGTTGGATGGGGCTTGGAGCACCCTGGGATAGCAGAAGGTGTCCCTGTCATTGCAGGAGTGCAATGGGATGATCTCTAATGTCCTTTCCAACCCAAACCATTCCATGATTAGGGGGGATCTGATCCTTGGCTCTGAAAGGTGCAGAGATGCTGATGCCAGAGCTGTATGAGGGGCTACCCTGGGTGTTGAAGGTGTTTGTGGGGAGCAGTACCTCTGCTCTGATCACAGGAGCCTGGGGGACACATCTACATTGGCCATGGGCAGGTGACATTGAGCTGAGCTGTCCCTGCTCCCCCTCACAGGGCCTGGGCCACCTTCATGAACAACATCCCCTCACTCAGCCCTGTCCCTTCCCATAAACCTCCCCAAGGCTTCATCCACTGAAGCCCCTGGACCTCCTGGGAGCCCCCAGATGTCTCTCACTGAGAGGAAGAGAGGTGGGTGCTGAGGTGCATCCAACAGCCAGGGCAGCATCTCAGTGCCCCCCTTGTCTGACAAAAACTGTTAAATCTTTGTAAAACTTTGGGAGTAACAGCACCGTCACACCACTGCTGTCATTAATCATTGCTAATTGTTTCTATAATTAAAAGCCCCATTGTTTCCTGTCTCTCCAACATGATTTATCAGACAGGGAGCACTCTTGCATGAATGATGCACGGCTGGTGGGAGGACATCTGCTCTGGGCTGCCTGCATGGAGGGGAAATGCAGGAGGGCTGCTCCCTTCCCCAGCCCTCAGGTGCACCTCAGTCTCTTCAAGTCTGGGATGAAATCCCCATCCCTGGGACACCCCTTGGCTTCCTGGGCACCAGGGAAAGGCTCTTTCCTCAGAGGATGCTGGGCACTGCCCAGGGAATGGTCCCAGCCCCGAGGCTGCCAGAGCTCCAGGAGCCTTTGGACACCTTTGGCTGCCAGGGATGCCCAGGGTGGGATTGTTGGGGGGTCTGTGCAGGGCCAGGGGCTGGGCTGATGATCCCTGAGGGTCCCTTCCCACTCAGGAGCTTCCATGACTGATCAACATCAGGAATGGGATTGTTTAAATCCTTGATGCAAAGCCCCTGGCCTTTGATCCCTAGGTGAGATACAGCCAAGGACAGAACTCACTCCTGGGTGAAAGCAGCAGAAGTGGAGCCCCCTCCTTCCCTGGGAGCGTGGGAGGGCTGGGGTTGGTGTCAGCAGATCACGCTCTGCCTCAGCTGGGAACTGCATTCAAAACCTGAAACCAGGTGGGAGGAGCTGCTCTTTGCTGGTGATGAACGAGGTGCTCCTTGGATTCCTTCCCTCTCCTGGAGCCCCTGGAGCCGTGAGGGGACTGGAAAGTGCAGCAGGAGATTCAAACCAGGACAGTTCCATGGCTGGTGTGGGATTGAAGCCCCCTTAGCTGGAGGCTTCTCCTGATAAGGCATTTTTGGTGATAAAGCTGGGAGTTGGAAGTCACAGAATCTGAAAGGTTGAAATACCCCTCTGAGGGGTCCAACCACTGCCACGCCCACCTGTGTCACCAAATGCCACAGCTCTGGTCATTTGCCAGCAGTACCCACTGAGCTCTGCAGGGATGGGGCAGGTGCTGGGAGCTCCTGGAAGCAGCAATGGCATCGAGGGGGTGATGCTGAGCCAGCCAGGCTCCCCTGGGTACAGAGCAGTGACCTGCAGCTTCTCCCACCTCTCCACACTGCCTCCGTGTCCCCTTCCACAGCAGGGGCACAAGTCACCTGCTGTGAGCAGAGAAGCATCCACAGCTCTCAGGGAGGTCCCTAGGGAGAAGGGGGTGTCACAGAAAGGAGGGGACAGGTGACAATCTACACTCCCACCCTGAACCAGCCACGGGTGCTTCTTTCCCTGCTGGCAGATCCAGGGCCAAGAAACTCAGTGCAATCATGGAATGGACTGGGTGGGGAGGGACTTTTAAGGCCATCTTGTTCCACCCCTACCATGAGCAGGGACACCTCCCACTGTCCCAGGCTGCCCCCAGCCCCAATGTCCAGCCTGGCCTGGGGCACTGCCAGGGATCCAGGGGCAGCCACAGCTGCTCTGGGCACCCTGTGCCAGGGCCTGCCCACCCTCCCAGGGAACAATTCCTGCCCAATATCCCACCTAAACTTCCTCTCTTTCAGTTTAAAACCATTCCCCTGTCACTACATACTCTTGTAAATAACCTTTCTCCAGACTGGCCCATCCTTGACCCCTGGTGGCTCCTCTGCACCCCCCACCTGAGGGTCCCTTGAGGGCACAGATACCAGGAGGTCACACACTGGCAGCAGCAACTCGACTCGCTGGCACTGACCTCATCCCTCCTTCCCTCTGTGGGGTGGGGATGGGAACCATCCATAGCTCCCAGGCTCCCCTGTCACCTCCCATTTTTCTAAGCTAATATCTTGCAGCATCTTTAAACGAAATATGAACAAAACCAGCGAGTTTTGGGGAGCGCACGGCTGAGGTTAATCAGACCTGAAAATGACTCTGCTTTGTGGGGTGAGTCACACCTAATATATGTGCATATTAATGCTGCCCTTCCCAGCTGTGTTTCCAAAAGCTTTCACTGGGCTTGAGCTGGAAAGACACCGGGAGAGAGGCACAGCTCAGCTCCCAGCTCTTCTCGAGGGGGCTATTGGCAGAGGGGGGCTGTCTGGCTTGGTGGATACCACTTTTCCCTCATTTTTCCATCCCTTTTCCCACAGTGTGAGACACAATGAGTCTCCAGGCCTCAGCTGGATGCCAGCCCAGCCGTGGCAGCTGCTGTAGCACCAGCTCCTCCTCACCACCCGACTGTGACCAACAGCTTGGAGACGCCAACAAGGGCAGCGGCACAAATATGGGCTCAGAGCCTTTGGAAAACGTCAACATTCACAGCACTCACTGGCCAAAAATATCCAGGCTGGGCACCTCTGAGGGGACATCAGAGATGCTGGTGATGGCCAGAGTGCCTTGTCACTGCTGTGACCATCTGCTCCCAGTTACACACCTGGCTGGAGCCCTCCCCAGGGGCAGAGTGCTGCTTAGCTGCTCCAAGGCACCTTTGTGCTCCCAGATCCAGATAATCCAGGGGGAGCAGGGTCAGCCCTGATGCAAATCCCTCCCTGGCATCTGCCAAACCCCAAAGGCAACTCGAGACATGGGGCTGCTCCCTCCCTGAGCAGAGCAGTGCCTGTGCCTGCCCTGTCCCCGCCCATTCCCGTGCTGTGCCCCCAGAAAGGCACAAAGACACTCCCCAGGCACCCAGGCCTGGGCACCTCACCCTGAATCTGTGTTTCTTTGGGAGATGAGCAGATGTGGGGACAGATGTTTGTGCCCTGCCCCTGCAGCTGTAAAACCTGCTGGGTTTGGGGCAGCTGGAGCCCCCCAAGGGCTGGGACTGGTCCTGGGCTCCCCGGGGACACATAACAGCCTCCCTCATTCCTGTAGCTGTCACTGAGGAAAATAAAGCCAGGATTATCACCGAGAGCTGTCACCAGCTGCAGGCAGGAACCCCACACAGGTGATAGCAGCGGGAGAGGATCACCACCGGAGGCTGAGCAGGACACACAAAGAGACCCCACATTGCCCCAATCCCGTGAGGATGGAGTTGTCCGGCCCTGAGAGCTCCCAAAGCTTTCGAGGAATTGCAGAGGCGCCTGCCTGCTCCTCCTGCTGGTGGCTCTACTGGTTTTACTGGGACCAGTCCAGGCACAGGGGCTCCCACTCTCCTGCTTCCCTTTCCAGGCTGGGAGCAGTCGGGCACAGAGGGTGAGGCTGGGCTCAGGGGGAGCTCAGTGCCTGCCCCTCACTGCTGGAATGGTGGATTTGAGGATGAATTCCTCCAGAAATAACTCCTGGAGGGGCAGGAGACTGAACAGGAAAGAGAAGCCCAGCAAGAAGCATTGTGGCTTCACATTTTCCCAAAACAGGGGAAAATTTTGTGACTAAAACCATTACCCATAAAGATGATTTTGTTGCAAATGAACGCTTTGAATCCCTTTTTGCTCAGAAAGAAATTCCTGCTCCAACATTAGGCATCACAGTTAATATTTAACCTCGCAATTTCCAGCCTGCTGGGGCAGCAGCTGAATGCATCCCCCCCCTCCCACAGCCCCAGCAATCACCTTAAAGGACAGACTGGAGCAGTTTGTCCTCTGCTCCTCATAGGAAGGAGCAAAATGCTCCTTCCAGCCCTGGGGCAGGGTTGGAATGGGGCTCCTGCCCCTCTCAATTACCGGCCCTGACAGCGGCAGCGATTGCTGCTCTCCCCTGGCTGAGCACAGCCTGCCTAATCCATCGCTCCAGCCTAATGAGGCTCCGGCCAGGGCACAGGGCCAGCAGCCCGAGAGGACAAAATGCCAACGAGCCCCGGAGCCAGGGACACCCNAGCCCAAGGTAACCCGCCCCCGGCTCCTAATTGGATTTGTTCATGCTAATTACGATCGTTTTCGCCTCAATTAAGCCATTTGCTTCCCACACAGCTCCCTCGGCGCAGGTCTGGGCCCTTCGCAGGCTGCTTGGGCCGCTCGTCCTCGGCTCTCCGCGGCTGGCGGGGTCACCTCTGCTCATCCCTCAGGCTCCCTCAGGCTCCGCGCTCCTCTCCTCATCCCCTAAACACGGCATTAACCCCTCCATTTCTCCCCCCATTCCTCCCACAGCACCTGCTTCGCTCTTTGGTGGTCCTTGCCGAGGACATGGGGCTGGCCCTGGGGTCACCCTCAAAGCCACCGAGGTCGAGCAGGCCCTGGAGACCCGGAGGGTGCAGAGCCCAGCCCTGGGACCCTCATCCTGCCGAGTTCCACCATGCCAACCCTCCGGTGTGCAGGAGGGGCAGGGAAAGGCCAGGCCGGGAGATTTCCAGGGGGTGCGGAGGTAGAAGGAGGGAATCTTCTCCTCAGCAGGGACTGAGGGGAAGGGTGAGTGGGATCACAAAAAAACCGAGCCTGGATGATACCCAGGGGCAGCAGAGGCTCAGCTGGGCGAGGCTCAGCTGTGGGCATATCCCATGGCCTTTCCCTAGAAAAGAAAATGCCAAGGAGGGCTCAGTGCATCTCCATCCAACCAGAATTCAATAAGCTGCCCCATCAGGCTGCTCCTGGCACCCTCCAACACCAAACCAAGGGGGCTGCAGCCACCCAGTGTCACCCTCAAAGCCACCGAGACCAAGCAGGCCC
>VZTB01002334.1:272261-314596 GCA_013397245.1 Thryothorus ludovicianus
GAAGGAGGGAATCTTCTCCTCAGCAGGGACTGAGGAGAAGGGTGAGTGGGATCACACAAAACCCAAGTCTGGATGATACCCAGGGGCAGCAGAGGCTCAGCTGGGCACATCCCACAGCCTTTCCCTAGAAAAAAAAGCCAAGGAGGGCTCAGTTCATCTCCATCCAACCAAAATTCAATAAGCTGCCCCTGGCACCCTCCAACACCAAACCAAGGGGGCTGCAGCCACCCGGTGTCCTTGTGCTCCATCTCCTCACACTGCAGGGAAAAACAGGCAAGAAACCCCTCAGGCCAGGAAGGAAGGAGAGGAACGATGAGAAGGAGGGCAGGGATGCCCAGAGGGACTTCATGGTTTGGGCAGGACAGACTCTCCATCCCTGCCCTGCTTCACCCAGACTTGGAGAGAGGCCAAAATTCCCCAAAGCATCACAAAGATCCCATCCCATGGCCCCAGCCTCACTGAATGGCCCCAAACAGCCTTTTGACCCCACAATTCTGGCCATCATGTACCAGTCTCATCCTTCTGCAAAGGGATGGGGCTTATGTACACACAGCATTTTGAACAGCTCAGTGCTAACACCCCTGAGGCCACCAACAGCCAGTGCCACCCTCGGGCACCTCTCCAGGCTGAGCCTTCACCCACTGAAGGGCCACCATCCCACTCCTCCTCCTCCTCACAAACAGGCACCACACACCTGCTGGGGTTGGACTCGGGGCTGACCTTGGGGTCAGGCAGCTCTGCGACTGCTTCTTCAAGATATCTGCTTCCTCCAGTGGAGGAGATCTTTTCTTCCTAAATCAAGGGTTAAGATCTGGGGAGCTTTGGATATACCCAGAATGGATTGCAGGTGAGATCAGAGGCAGATTTAGGGCTTTTTACTTCTTCACCACATTTAACATCATCACTCCACAGCCTAACCTCCAGGCAAGGAACCAGGCCTGCCCTTCATCCCCACATCCAGAGCTCCTAAAGCTCAGGAGCAAGAGGAGAAGCCAGCCAAGATTCCAGAGAGAGCCCTTGCCCAGCTTTGTGAAGGATGTTTTATTAATTGCTGCTGCAGAGATGGGGAGAGCTCTTGAACACAAACAAGGAGCACCTGAATTAATGCTGAGCCCAGAATAATATCCAGGCACTGCAGGATCAGCTCCTTTATCAACCTTTAACAAAAAAAAAAATCTTGCTGTTCTTCAGCAGTAATGAAAGCAGAGCTATTGTGGCTGCAGATAACACCGGGTATGAGGCACTGCAGCTTTATGAATGCTTGAGTTTCATGACTCAGGACTGTTAATGGTGCACGAATAACCAACCTGAGAGAAAACCAGCCCTGCCTGGTCCAAGCCATGCCCTGCTGGAGCAGAGGCACAAGGAGCCCGTGCTGGATCTCTGGCCAGAGCTGTAAAGCCAGTTTTAGAGGGCCAGGGAGAAGTCCAAGGGCTGCAGCTCCAGGAGAGGTGTCCTGGTCCAGCCACCGGTTTAAAGCCCCAGAATTTCCACCTTTAAGGAGCTCACTGGTCAGAGAAGGCTTTGGAAACAGCAGTGTAACCCAGCAGGAAAAGCCACAATGGGCCACAAAGAAAAGCTAGGACGGGGCTGCTTTGACAGGCAGGACAATCTTTAATAAGCCCAACATTAAGAGTCCTGATCCCAGCAGGGTCTGGGAGCCAGGACCCCTCCATCCTCCTTACCTGCCTTCAAACTCCCTGGGATTTTTAACTCTCTCTCCTACCTGCAGCCCACAGCAATTGGGACAAAAGCACAGCCTCGAGGCAGCTCAACTCTGTCCTGAGGGTTTATGCTCCTTCAGAGGCTTTGGCTGCAGCATGGGGCAAGCACAGACACAAGCACAGGCATTTCTAAGCTGGTCTGGCTCATCCTGGTTAAACCAAACCGAGGGCACAGCTTGTTCAGCCTCACATGCCTGCTGGAGGGTGCCACGGTTCATTTTAGCTCTTGAAGCATTGTCAGTCCCAGTGGATTCCCACACAAAGCCAGCTCCAGGCAGTGGTGGCAGACACAGCCTGCAGGCATGCCCCAAGCAAGGGATCCAACCCCCTTGAGCTGTTTCTGTTCCCTTACCCACATTTGGAGGAGTTGTTGCTCTTTGCAGCCTCAGATTTTGGGACTTGATCCAGGCAACAGAGCAACCTGAGGTCTCTCCAGAGCTGTGGGTCACATTCAGGCTCCTTCTGATTCCAGCCTGCTTTTCCAGACCCCAAAAATCCCTGTTTCCTTGGAGGATCCTTCCCAGGATCCATGTAGAAGGAGAAGTTCTGTTCACAACTCCCAGGTAAAGCAGACAAAATGCAAATTGAAAAACCTCAAAGCGTTCACTGAAAAACATGGCCTCTGTGTTAAATCCCTTGGTTTATTCCAAGGGGTTATTCCAGTGTTTTTGGGGATGCCAGAAGGGAGGGGGACCCTCTGGAGGCACCAGGCAGCCCAGAGAGCAGCCTGGGTGTCCAAGCTCAGGGACTGCCCCATGGAAAACCCCAGTGCTGCCCAGCCTCACTCTGCACCTTCAGTTCTCTCCCTCCCCTCACATTCCAGCATTTCCAGAGCCATTCCCCTTCCAGGCACCCTGAGGATCCTCTCCCCAGGAAGGAGCAGAGGGAACAGCCCCCCTGTAAATTTTTACACATCCTATAAAACCAGCTCCAGGTACTCACAGCCAATAGAGCCCAGTTCATGTGAAAAAATAGTGATTTTTATTATAAACTTCAGAAAAAGGAAATAAACAACATGAACACAGCATTTAACTGGACATCTTCCTGTCCCAGGGAAATTTGGCACTTGGCAGCCCCAGAAGGTCCCAGTACACAAGTCAAGCTTCCTGGTTTTCCTGGAAAAAATTTTCCCCATAGCGCTGCCTGCCCTCACTGAAAATGGAGACAAACCAATCCCCCACCTCCCTCCTCAGCCTCCACTTCCCAGGGCAGCAGCTTTCCAGGAATTAGGAGGGGGTCCAGCAGTGCTTTAGGACCAGAGCAGTGAGGGACCCCATAGAAGCTGCTTGTGGTGAAGAATTCCCACAAACCCTCCCAATTTTCTAGTGCAAAATACCTGGGACAGGGAGTCACAAAAGGCTCATGGCAACCTGTTAGCAGTGGCCCTGGGTCAGA
The DNA here is from genome assembly GCA_013397245.1 of Thryothorus ludovicianus. Classification (NCBI taxonomy): domain Eukaryota; kingdom Metazoa; phylum Chordata; class Aves; order Passeriformes; family Certhiidae; genus Thryothorus; species Thryothorus ludovicianus. The sequence continues at coordinate 275,381 of VZTB01002334.1, forward strand.
GGTGCCACAATCTGTCCCCTGGCACTGCTGCCACAGGTGACAATGCCCAGGCACTGGGCACAGCCAGCACCACCCCACCAACACCTGGGGACTGGGGCTGGGTCCCTCCCCAGGGTCTGAAGCCCCTGCAACCCTTTCCCTTGGCAGTAGAGCTCTGTGACAAAGGCTCAGAGCCTGGGGACATCCAGTGACACATCCCCTGCTCCACACTCAGAGGGTGGGATTGTCCCAAGGGTCCTTACCCCATCCTGGGACAAGCTGGTGTCACAGGCTGTGTCAGCCTCCTGCTCGCTGCCATCCTCACTGCTCTCATCAGCTCGTGGCTTCTGGGCATCACCACTGGCCACATCTGGAGCATCCTCCCCACTGCTGGCCACAGCTGGATCCTCTGCTCCCGGCTCTGGGGGCAGCACAGAGCCCTGGGGGTTGCAGCACAAAATCCATAAGGGATTCATGGAATTCAGATGAGAGCAAGCCCAGACTCCCTCCTCCTGCAGCCAGGGCAGGATTGAGGCTGTCCCCAGGAATGGAGCAGGAACACTCACCTGGACAGCTGAGGGCTCCAGCACGGTGACCCCACCCTGCTCCTCCAGCTCCAGGTCAGTGTCATTTTGGGACTGGTAGTTGTCACTGTCCGACTCCACCTCTGAGGGCTGGAAGGGAAAGAGGCCAAGGGAGGCTCTGAGGAAGGGACAGTGTGGGCAAGGACACACCAGTCCTGTCCCAACAGCACTGGGAGCCAAGGGTGACAGAGACTCTGCCTTGCAGGGACATCAGCCAAAGGGAAACCTCAGGGATGAGTGGGGCACCCCCAGCTCTCAGACAGTGCTGGGGTGATGGGCAAGGACTCCTTGGACACCCTGTGCCTTCAAAGAAGGGATAGGGAAGGAAACCTCTGCAGGCTCCTCGACAGGGACACTCCCAGAGCATCCCAGGCCCACACAGAGACCAAACCATTAAGGAATTGCTCTTAGCCACAACATTTCACCTCATTCGTGAGGTCTTTGGAGTCATCCTCTGGAAAATCCCTCTCCAGCACCACAAACCAGGACTCCTGCTGCTCCAGAGCCACATCATCCCTCTTCCTCTTGTTGGCTTTGCTGGCTGGGTTGATCAGAGCCTCCCGGATCTCTGCAGGGATTCACAGGAGGCACAATCACCACACCCAAACAAATGCAGTGGTTTTCCCAGCCCCCTGAAACAACTCCATGCTGTGTTCTTCCCAGCTGCAAAGGCCCCAGCTCTTACCCTTGGACATGTTGCTCTGGCCCCAGTCCACTGAGAGGTAGCCCAGGAAGTTCTGGATCCTGGTGGGAGTCATGGAGAGCAGAAGGCGCACGAGCTTCCCCCGGCGCTTCCTGGCCAGGAGCCCAGGCCTGGTGGGGGACTGGGATGGGGGACAGAGTTTGCTCCTGGTGGTCCCGACAGGGAACACCAATCCAATCCAGACAGATGCTTTCTGCAGGAGCTTCAGCTGCAAAGAGAGGTTCATCAGCACATGGGAGAACGTCCAGGTGTTCAAAGTCCTCAGGGAAAGCCTCAAAATCTGCTCAGTGTCAAGCAGAGATTGGGACCGACTTAATTCCCAAAACCCTCCCATTTCTACTGGTGTAGAGAGGGAGAGAAATGGGAATACTGCAGCCACCAACAGCTGAAGGGGAGCAACGCCAGGCCAAGGAGAAAAAGTTGGGACTGGGAGGAAAGCAGAGGACAAGCAGAGGAAAAACCATGGAATTGTTTAGGTTGGAAGGGACAGCAAAGACCAACTATTTCACACCTCCCACTATCACAGGATGCTCCCAGCCCCAGTGTCCAGCCTGACCCTGGGCATTGCCAGGGATCCAGGGGCAGCCACAGCTGCTCTGGGCACCCTGTGCCAGGGTCTGCCCACCCTCCCAGGGAAGAATTTCTTCCTAATGTCTAATAATGTGAAAAGATTGAAAATAAAGAAACTTCCTGGCAGAAAAACCCCAGAAACTGCCAGTGTTGAGGTTTTAGCCACCCATTCCCCAGCATCACTCACTGGGTACTTCACCAGGCTGAGCTGAAGGACCTGGCCCAGGAGCCTGCTAGAGGAGGAATCACTGCTGGTGGATGGTCCCATCTGGAAAGGGAAAAAGAGAAAAATCAGAGTCCCCAGCCCAGCTCTGAGAGTGCCCCCAGCAGAAGTCACCTCTTGGGCAGTGCCCAGACCTGCTTTGGGCTGGGCTTTGGGGGCTGCTCCATGGAACCCAGACTGAACACAAATCTGGTGCAGACTCCTCTGTGACCCTCAGGGTACTTATAGGTCCTGCCCCATCTGCTCCTGGTTATGCTGATGAGCTGCTGGCTCTGCTAATTAGTGGTGCAGCCCAGGGCCCTCAGGTAGGAGCTCTCCTGCTGTCAGCCCTGGGGTCTCAACTAAGGGCTCTCAGTTAGAGGATCATTTTTTCTCAGTTTGAGGTCTCCTGGAGCTTGCTAAGGCTCTGATTTGACATCTCTCCCCTTGTTCTGTGGGGATGTAAAGAGATGAAGGTGATGAGATGCCAGAACCTGACCTGCTGAGCCCCCAGGGATGGGAAGAACTGGATCCCAGGTGAGAGGAAACCTCTCTGCATCCCCCTGCTCCGTGCCCGCACGGAGATGGAGCTGCTTTTCCTGTCTGCATCATTTTCCCAGCATGATTCACCCTAAAGCCATCGTTTAGGGAGTGAGAGTGGAGGAGCTGCCTTAGCTGGGGGGTGACAGAAAATCACTCCCACCCTGCCCCTGCCCCTCTGCGCAGAGGGAAAGGCAAAGCTGGGGGAGAGCAGCTTCATCCTTCTCTTCCTCCCACCTGCCAGAGGCACAAAGCCTCTTCCCTCTGGCCTGGGGGCTGCCTGGGGCTGGCCCCCGTCATTCCCATCGCAGCGGGATGGGAGCACCGGGATGCTGCGGAAAAGGAGCCCCGGCAGGGCTGGGAGGAGGGTCTGGGGGTGCTGTGGTTGAAGCTGCCGCTGGCTTTGGGGAGTGGCGGGGGGCGGGGCNATCTGAAGTGTTTGTGCGCCGCTCCCGGCTGCCCCTTCCACCTGCTGCCCACGGCTGGTGACTCAGCCCGCTCCCCCGGCTCGTCCCTCTCTGCTGCCTCGTGGGTGACAGAGCTGGTGGCCCTGAGCGACAGCGGCAGCACCGCGTCCTCACCTGTCCCCTCCATCCGCCTGCCCCGTGCCCGGCGGGCGCTGGACCCTGGCGGGGACCTGGCGGTGTCGTCACCGCGCGTCACCAGCCGGGGGTGGCCGCCGAGCATAAATGCCCAGCGCTGCCCAGCGAGCCCTGGGGGCCACCATGTCCCTCTGGCAGGGCACGCTCTGTCCCCCCGCGCTCCAGGGCAGCAGCTCCAGCGACATCTTCTTCCACGTGGTGACCCCCGACCGCATCCCGCAGTTTATTATCCCGTCCCTGGACATCCACAAGAAGCAGAGATGCTCAGGCAAGGGGGCGGGACAGCTGGAGGGGACGGCTCGGAGGAGCGGCCGGGACCCAGCGGTGCAGGATGAGCACGGCTCTAACTCATCCTGCTCCAACCCAGACCCCACTGCTTGGGCAGCTCTGTCCCTGCCGCACCTCCCCAAGGTCACCACCCCGTACGGCTTTGTCACCCTGGGGCGGAGCCCGCAGGTCACCAGTGAGGAGGCGTTTTTTCACTCGGGCTCAGGCCACCCTCGGGGTCCCGCTGTCGCGACACGTCGCAGCTGGCAGGAGGAGCCGGCATGCTGCAGAGCTGCCGGGATTCCCGCTGCTGAGGGAGACTCCGGAGTGGGAGGAAGCCGGAGGGACCGCAAGCAGCCAAGCCCCCGTGCCAGCGGTCACAAGGACCATGGAAGCAGCCCGACCCCAGAAGGGCTTCTCCTGCCCAGATGTGGCAGAGATATCCGAGTAACAGAGGCTCTGGAAAGGCAAGAGGCAGAGAAGAGGGACAGGAGGCTCCTGGGCATGGACTGTCCGAGGAGCAGCGCCGGCCTGGAGCTCCCCGCGGCCACAGCCAGGAGGAACTTGTTCCAGAGGATCCTCAGGAGGCACCTCGTCCACCCGCGGCAGCTCAAGCCTGGGCATTTCACTCTCCACTGATGCTGCAAAACGGCTCCGAGGAGCTGAGGTTCCCTAAAGACCCGGGGAAGAGACACTTCTGTCAATGCCTCAGAAGGCTGAGCAGCCAGGCTCAGCCGAGAGCATCAGGGTGTCACCTTCCCTGAGGTGACATTGTGGTCAGGGCACAGCTGGGAGGGACACAGCAGTGCTGGGGAGCAGAGGGGCTGTGGGTTTATGACTGTTCAGAGCCTGAATAAAAGTGCAAACATTTAATCTGAGCTGTCGTCCTCTCCTTTTTCCTTCTTGTGCCAGCACTTAGGTGTCACCAGGGTGTTTTGGTGACCCCAGCACCCTCCCCTGTTGTAACCCCAGACTCAGCAGCTCCTGAGCTGAGAGCAGGTTCTTGATGGGCTAATGCTGCTGGAATGTAGAGCAGGGTACAAAACCTCAGGGGCTGCAGCAGGCCAGGAGGGAAGTGTGACCACATCCACTTTCCAGCTTTGTGGCCATCACCTGGGGTGTTTGAACGTGTCAGGGTCCCTGTCCCAGTCTTGCAGGAGGGACCTCAGCTCCAGGACAATGCATCTGTCCTGAAACAGTGACCCCTCACCATTACAGAGGGTGCATTTTCCAACCACTCCTAACCAGCTGTGGTAAGCAAGTCTCACTTTATTGACTGTTCCCTCATAAATGGCTTTTTTTTTGGCTTTTATTGAGCAGCAGAACCTGCAGTGCCAGAATTAAAGACTTCATGGTCAGCAGTGTTTAGGGGCTGCTGAAGCAGTGTCCTGGGTCAGCAGTGCTGGGCTGCTGCCAGCTTCCCCTCCAGGAGATCCCTGAGAGGCTCGACTGGGAGGGCTGGACCCAGTCCAGGGGTGCTGGGAGCTGCTGAGGCCCCTGCACGAGCAGCAATCAGGATTTGCATGTGGGCCATTAACCCTGCAGCTCATTAACCCGGTTTGCCTCCCACCCTTTCCATGGCTCAGTGACTTTGTTTTTCCCGTCTCTCCAGTCTGGTTTGACTCTCAGCTTTCTGTTGGAACTGCCACTGCCCAGGGAGCTTTTCCTGCTGTGTCTGAGCACCAGTGAGCCACAAGGATGAGCATGAAGGGCCCTGGATCCCTGCTGTCCTCCAGATAGGGCTGCATGGAAGCACCAGTACCCAGAGGATCCATCCCAGTGCTGGTGGAGGGGGTGGGAGCTGGTCAGACGTGTCCCCCTGCACGGCTCCTGTCCATGACTCCAGCACAGCAGGATGTGGCAGCCAGCAGTGCTGGAAGGGGAGCTGGGATCAGGGATGTGACAGAAAATCCTCTCCCAGCTTATTCTGAGGAGCACTGGCACTATGGAGTGAGTCAGGGACCAAGGCTCTGGAAATTTAAATTGATCTCCAGCTCCTGAGGGCATCATCTCTGCTCTGCACTCGGAGCTGGGAGGGCAGATTGAGTTACCAGGGATTAATAAACGAGCTCTTATCAGTTACTCGGGCTGTGAGAGCTGAACATGTGCACGCTCCGAGCTGACAGGTGACTGGGAATTAAGCCACGCTCCTGTAAACCTCTCTCCTCTCTCCTTTGATGCTCAAGCTACTGCAGAGCAGTGGGTCTGCCCGACTGGCTCAGCATCTCCTGGGGAAAACATGGAAACAACTCCCCCAGAGCTGACTGAACCTGCTGCATTTACCAGTTAAACCTGGACACAGGGAGCTGCGACTCCCAGGGTTTATTCCTTCCTTGGGGACCTTCCTGAGCTCCCAGAAACTTTTAAAAATATCCTTTATCTTGTCTACAAAATAGGAAGAAACCCTACTCTGCTTCCCAGGAGGGTTGCAGGGCTTTGTTCATCCTTGTTCCCAGGACATCTCCAGTGCCCTTTCAGGAATTCCCAAGGGAATAATTATTATGTGTCCCTGCAGCCTGCCATGGTGCAAGACTCATTTCCTCTGCGTGTGCCAGCATGGGCATGATCAGCCTGGAGAGAATCACAGGTTATTGGATTGTTTAGGATGGCTGCAGTGGGAATTGCTGGCAGTGGGAGTTCTGTGGCAGGAGTGGAGCTGAGGCTGAATGAGGAGGGAAAAAAATTCCCTGCAGCACAGCAAAGGTGCTCTGTGGTGGAATTGTGCCTCTGCCTGCCAGGTTCCAGCTCAAGGCACCTCTCCAGCCCGTGAAGTGAGAAGGACAATATCTCCCAGTGCCTCTGAGATTTACAGGATGCCCTTTCCCTGGCAGGGAGGACGTTACAACAGGAGGCATCAAGATGTGACAAGATAAATTGTCATTACCAGCCACTGATCATCCTGCCTGGGCCTGCTACATTTTCTAAATGTTGTTTTGGTCTGACTCAGAATTTCCTCCCAGCCTCCTGCAGGTAGAGGAAAGCTCAGGGCTAATTATCCCCTCCTCATCCCACGCTCTGAGCAGCACCAAGCACGCCTGGCTGCAAGGAGGGGGAATCAGAGGAGGAACCAGCTCCAAGCTCCTGAGTTTTGGGGGCTGGGTTGGGAACAGGGCTCTAAATCCTCTGCAGCTCCCCAGCCCCTCTGGCAGGACCATGCTGAGCCCTGTCCCCAGCTATGAGACTGAGACCCCTCGTCCCTCCCTGTGACCTTTCTGGAATGTTCTGGAATCAGTTTGTTCATTTTAAGAAAACCAGTTAAACTGGGCAGATACCCAGAGTGTTTCCCAGGGCCTCATTCCTGCAAACTGTATGAGGAAAAATCGACAGCTCTTCCCTTTGGTCTCAGGGGCTTCTGTGTATCCCTCAGGTTCTCTCCTCCGTGTTCTCCAGAATTCCCACTGAAACCTGTGGAAATCAGGATCTATCCCTTCTCTTTTCGAGCCAGCCCAGTGTCCTCCTAACCAGTTTGCTGCCATCACTGGTCACACCCCCCTCAAAAGGGTGACAATTTCTCACTGTCAACAGCCTCCAGTGCCACCAATGCCACCTGTTGCAGGTGGCTTTTGGCCACATTGGGCACGAGGAGTTCTCACAGGCACCCAAGCAACAGCAAAGAAATCTCCCAGAGAAATCCCATTTCCTAGTGATTTTTATGCTGGGGAGCACTCAGCCTTCCTGGGATCGATATGAAGCTGCTGCCTGTGCCAGGAATTTTACAGTCAGTGTCGGTGCCTGGGGCTGAGATAAATCCCTTCACGGGCTCATTAGCTGCACAGCTCCTCTCCCAGCTAATTGGGGCTGCAAAGGTCGGGCTCTGGCTATGACCCAGTCTGCTGCAGCCTGGAGTCCCAGCCGGGGCAGCACGGAGCACACAGGGATGGACATTGGGACGTTGCTCATTCCCATGGACCTGGGGATGCAGTTTCCCACCTGGATTCCCAATGTGCACCTCCCTGGCCCAGTTGATCCTGCATTCCACCCCTCTCACCCCCCTGACCCCCATTCTCTGCCCTCCAGCACCTCCAGCACCACTCCTGGGCTGCAGCTTCAGTGATGCCTGGATGCTCCAAGGCCACCAGCTTCTCCAGGGGGATGGATTTCAGCTCCTCAGCTGGCAGGCTGTTTGTGCACAGGTGGAAGTGCCTGGATTTATCCTCATTTGTTCCCTGAATGGCTTTGTTTGCTTCTTTCCATTACTGCAAACACCTGACAGCCGGGCTGTGCTCGCTGCCCGCACGTGGCTCTGGGAAGAGCTCAGCATTCCTGCTGGGCAGAGCCCTGGGAGCCTTTGCCAGGCTCAGGGCAGCAGCTGCTCTCTGCTCAGCCGTGCTCACAGGCACAAAGAACTTTTCCAGCCTGCCTGGCTCAGCTGCAGGACCTCTGTCCCCAGCTGGGAGTGCAGCCAGCTCTCTGTTTTCCCTTCAGATGCTCCAAGAGATCCAACTGTGGCTCTTCTGGGCAGGAAATATCCAGCCTGTGCTCCCTCCTCGGGGTTACTTCAAACCTCACCATGAGCATCTGTTGCTCTTCACAGAATCGCAGGCTGGTTGGGGCTGGAAGGGACTTTAATATCATCTCCTTCCACCCCTGCCATGGCAGGGACACCTCCCACTGTCCCAGGCTGCTCCCAGCCCCAATGTCCAGCCTGGCCTTGGGCACTGCCAGGGATCCAGGGGCAGCCACAGCTGCTCTGGGCACCCTGTGCCAGGGCCTGCCCACCCTCCCAGGGAACAATTCCTGCCCAAGATCCCATCCAGCCCTGCCCTCTGGCAGTGGGAAGCCATTCCCTGGGTCCTATCACTCCAGGCCCTTGGATATTGTCTCTCTCCATCTTTCTTGAAGTCTCTCATCAGGTCCTGGAAGCTCACAACGAGGTCACCCCAAAGCTTCTCTTCTCCAGGCTGAGCATTCCCAAGTCTCCCAGCAGAGCTGCACCATCCATCTGCTCATCCTCCTCTGGGTTTGCTCCAGCAACTCCGGGTCCTCCCTGTGCTGGGCCCCAGGGCTGGGGCAGCTCTGCAGGTGGGGGCTCACCATCACCACCCAGCCCAACCCCTGACCCTGCACAGAGCCCCCAACAATCCCAGCCTGGGCATCCCTGGCAGCCAAAGGTGTCCAAAGGCTCCTGGAGCTCTGGCAGCCTCGGGGCTGGGACCATTCCCTGGGCAGCCTGGGCAGTGCCCAGCACCCTCGGGGGGAAGAACCTTTCCCTGAGCTCCATCCCAAGCCCTGACACAGCTCCAGCCACAGCTTAAATCCAGCTGGAACAATCCACATCCCTTTCCTTTGGCATCCCCAGCTCTGTACTGAGCTGGAACAGGAGAGGAGGCAAGTAATGATTTTATTTCCAGCCAGAATTTATTGATTTGTTGGACATAGGAAAAAGAGGAGTTGACACAGATTAATGCACATCCTCCTCCTTCCCACTGTCCTTGGGTGGCCACCTGTGATTGTGAAGCTGCTCCTGGGAATCATCTCCCACCCTGAGATGCTGACCCAACACCAGCAGCACCACAGAGCTTCCCAGGGCTCTGTGCTCCTGGAAGAACTCCTTGTTTAACAGCAGGAGAGGCTTTTCCAGCATGGCCTGAGCCTGGAAAGATTTTCATACTGTGCAAAAATCAATGCCAGGGCTGGGAAAATGATTTCTTGCAAATGTTGGTTTTCCCAAGGGTGGGCACAGCTGTGGCCTGTGACTCCCCCAGGTCCAGACAACCTCGTGGAAGAGGCATCAGCCCCAAATGAACAAAGCACCTCCCTGCTCCTCTGAGGGTCAGATCCCAGGATGTTCCAAGAGCGTGGAACCAAATTATTTACAGCTTGTTTTGTCCACATGGATAATGAGCAAAAGCAAAGGAAAATCCATCTCCCCGGCTCTGCCCTGTGCTGAAAACAGGAGCAGCCCCTGCAGATGCTTCCATGGGCTTCCCTGGCTGAGCTGGAGCCTCCCCTGGGCTGATTCCAGCCCCCAGCAGTGGGAGCAGCTTTGGAACAGCTCAGAGGAGGCAGAGGAGTCTCTCTGCCAGCAGGACCCTGCTGTGGCTCCGGGGGTGGGTGGGAATTCAGCTCCAGTGAGGGTCTCGTGTGCCCCAGAACCTGAGGGGCAAAGCAGCCAAAAGCAGAGTCTGGGCCAAATCCTGCTCTGGGTGTCCCAGCTGAGTCCTTGTCCTGCAGAGCCACACCTGGCCAGAGGCACCTTCCCAATGCCCCTGGACCCCTGGAAGTGCCCAAGGCCAGGTTGGATGGGGCTGGGAGCAGCCTGGGACAGTGGGAGGTGTCCCTGCCATGGCAGGGGTGGGATGGGATGGGATTTAAGATCCCTCCCAACCCAAACCATTCCATGGTTCCCTGAGCTCCCACCCTTGGAGGGCCAGGCCCAGGGACAGCTCTGTTCCTACAGAAATGGGATTAATGGGCCTTTTCAAGGTGGTTTTGCCCTGTGTGAATAACTGCCTTGGTTCTAGACAGTTTGAAGAGCTGGACATTCTAAAACTACTTCCCTTCCCTTATAATTTTAACCCATCCCTTGCCACTGCCAAGGAGAAACAAATATTAATAGATCTATATGAAAAATGTAATTTCAATTTATTTTACCAGCCCATCCTGAGATCTTGCTGGCCTTTCTCAGAGTTATCTCCAACCTCTGGACACTCCTGGATCCCTGGCCCTGGGCTGACTCGCTCCAAAGCTGTTGTCCCCCCCTGTCTGGGCCAAACCTCTGCCTTCCAGCCTCTCTCTGCATCCCTTGGCAAGATTCGTGTGAGGGCAGCCAGGGAGGGAACAGAGAAGCTCAGCAGAGGTGACAACTGCACATCTTCATCAGCAAGGCTGAATTACAGTGCCCCAGAGACCACCTGCTGCTTCCTCCCCCTCATGGGCAGCTGCACGGGAAAGTGCTGCAAGAACTTCTAACCCAGCAGTGCCCCCCTCTCCCAAAGCCATTTTGGAGAAATTTTTGGAGTCATGAGTCATTTAAAAAGACACACAGTTCACCTTTGTAGCTGCTTCATGCTAATTGCATTAAATAAGCAGACAAGCAAGCAAACAAACAAACACACAAAACCCAGGAGCAGATTATTATGTTTCTTTAATTGTGCTGTGAGGGAGAATTTAATTTAGCTTGGAGATGGTTTTCATTAGTGGGTAAAGGAGGAGAGAGGAGAGGTGGTGTGGGCTGTTCTGTCCCTGATCAAAACAATGTTTTGTGAAGCTCTGGAAAGCCTGGAGCTGCTGGGGGATGAAATAACCCAAAACACTCCTCAGTGACACCTCCTGCACTTTGCTGTGCCCAGCTCCCCTCTGTATCCCACTGGAGACAGACCAGGTTGCTCCAGGGGCTTGGAATCCTTGGGATATCAGAGGACAGGAGGGGATGGAGCAGGGAGGGAGCCTCTGGGCTCTGTGCAGACACCTCCTGCCCTCAAACAGGGTTTACATGGGAAGATCAACATTTCTGCCCCAACAAGCCTGTGCTGGGCAGGGAGAGCTCCACATGGACTCATCTGAGCTCTGCAGACAGACAAAATTCCAGAGAAACTGAGGCACACATGGTTTAACTCACCCAGAGCTCCCCAGCAGGAAGAGGGTTCTGCATCACCATGAATCTCCCACCTAATCCTGCCCTCTGGGAGCCATTCCCTGGGTCCTGTCCCTCCATGCCTTGTCCCCAGTCCCTCTGCAGCTCTCCTGGAGCCCCTTTAGGCCCTGCCAGGGGCTCTGAGCTCTCCCTGGAGCCTTCTCCTCTCCAGGTGAGCACCCCCAGCTCTGCCAGCCTGGCTCCAGAGCAGAGGGACTCCAGCCCTTGGAGCATCTCCTTGGCCTCCTCTGGACTGGCTCCAGCAGCTCCACGTCCTCCTGATGTTCCCCAGCTCTGCAGGTGGGAGGATGAGAGAGGAAGGAGAAACAAGGGGGTGCTTTATGTCTCCTTCTGCAGCAGGGAATGCTTTCATGGATGGAGCTGTCAGGGAATTTTTTCTCCTCCCTCTCTGTCTCCTTTCCTCCCTCTCTCCCTTTGCTGTTCCCCCCAGGGCTTGGTGGCACTGCAGGTGACCTCTGAGAGCAGCACTTCCCTGCAATCCCAGTGGAATCTCCAAGCCTGACAGCGAGGAGAGGAACTGCTGGAGGCAGCTGAAGCCCCATGCTCCTTTGAGGATTACACTCCTGTGAGGCAGAGAGCTCCTCTCCCTCTCCTCCTCTGCAGGAATTTGCAGCTCCAGGGCTCCTGCCAGTAGCTGGGATTTGTGGAAAGAAGATGACTTTAGCCAAGTTTGCTTATACTTTTGGTGTAGATTGTGGTTCAGTCAAGGTTTTTATCTCAGAAGGTCTGTGCTGAGCATGCAGGGGTAGGTCCTATATCTACCCAATTAATGAGATAATTCTTACTGATTTTAATTGGGGCGATTCACTGGCTGGAGATGAAACAGCAGCTTATTTATCTGCTGGATCCTGGCCAGACAATGCAGCATCTCAAGGATTTGGCCCTTAAATTTCACAACCTGCTACAGTCAGTACAGGAATCCTGTCCCTTTAGTGCAGTGAGCCTGGAGTCTCTGGTGGGGGTTTTACTGCTGTTATTTCAGGCAGAGTGCCCAAGAGGGAACAGTCTGATTGATATCCAGGGAACAAATCCAGGGGTAAATGGTCCCTGGGAGCCCAGGGCCAGGGGAGCTGACAGCTCGGATCCCTGGGCAGCCAGGTGGAACTGCTGATTCCTGAGCTGCACTTTGGATGTGCTGCCAGGAACATCCAGGAATGGATTGGTGGGCCTGAGAATAAAAATTGTTTACACACAGAGCTCCTCACTCTGCTGAGAGGGACCATTAATCCTGTTTTGATAGGCCCCTGGGGTCCTGCCTTCCCAGGGTGTGCAGGTGTGAGCTCATGGAATCCTGGCATGCTTTGGCTGGGAAGAGACCTCAAATCCCATCCCATTCCACCCCTGCCATGCTCAGGGACCCCTCCCACTGTCCCAGGCTGCTCCCAGCCCCAGTGTTCAGCCTGGCCTTGGACATTGCCAGGGATCCAGGGGCAGCCACAGCTGCTCTGGGCACCCTGTGCCAGGGCCTGCCCACCCTGCCAGGGAACAATTCCTGCCCAATATCCCATCCAGCCCTGCCCTCTGGCACTGGGAGCCATTCCCTGGGTCCTGTCCCTCCATGCGGTGGGGTCTCACCTGAGAGGGGCAGAGGGGCAGAATTCCCTCTTTCCCTCAGTGTCCTCCCTGGCTCTGTGTCCCAATGTCCTCCCTAGTGTCCTTCTCTGGCCACTACTGCAGAGTCAAGGGAGAAAAGTTGCTCCTTACCCTACAGTTGAAAGGTCTGTGGGCTTTTCATCTTTGTGACCAGCTGAGAGCCCCTTTCCTGGTTTTATTTCTCTCCTCCAACTTTTTGATTTCTTCTTTCACCATTTCCTTCACTTGCTACTTCTCCTTTCCCCTCCCTGTCTTAGTTTTACTCCATCCTCAGCACAGATCAGGGTTTTTTAAGGGAAAAAACTCACATCTCTCCTCCTAGTGCTGCCTGGAGCAGCAGTGAGACCCCAATCTCCTTGGCAGCTGCTCCCTCCCAGGCAGCATCACCTTTGCAGAGAAGCTCAGCTGATCCTGAGCCATTCCCAAAGGAAAGGATCCATCCTGCCCCGTGCTCAGCCCCAGCCCCAGAGCTGCTCTCAGATCCATCTCTGGCGCCAGAAGGAGTTTTTATTCAGCTCCATCAGCATTTCTGTGCCAGGCAAACAATCAAGAGAAACCTTCTTTGGGGTGGGGTGTTCCATCTTCTAACGAGATTGATTTTGTTAGGAGAAACTTCCAGAGGAGCAGCATTTCCTTCTGCTCCTCAGCTTTCCAATGAGAGGTGAGCTCTGCTCCATCTCCAGTAGCCCCTTCCTGATGCCCAGCACAAGAGGCAGGACACTGGTTTGGGTGGAACATTGGTCATTCTCAAGGTCTTTTGAACTGAAGTATCTCTTAATTTGTAGTTTTCAACAATTTTTAGTTGGTTCCTGTGGGAATTCAAGGAGCCAGAACAGGCAGCTGCCAAATAATAGAATCCTGGAATATCCTGAATTGGAAGGGATCATCAGCCCAGCCCCTGGCCCTGCACAGAGCCCCCAACAATCCCACCCTGGGCATCCCTGGCAGCCAAAGGTGTCCAAAGGCTCCTGGAGCTCTGGCAGCCTCGGGGCTGGGACCATTCCCTGGGCAGCCTGGGCAGTGCCCAGCACCCTCGGGGGGAAGAACCTTTCCCTGAGCTCCAGCCCAAGCCCTGACACAGCTCCAGCCCTTCCTGGGCTCCTGTCCCTGTCCCAGAGCAGGGTTTGGAGCTGCCCCTGAGGAAACTTCATCTCTCCAGAGAGGCTACAACAAAGCCCTGTGACAGCTGGATGACCTGAGGGACCTGGTTGGTCCCAGCACTTTGTAAATAAATGTCCAGGTGCTGCCTCAAGAGAACAGAATTTCTGGGGCTGAGCAGGAGCTGCTGTGGCTGTGTTGGAGGTTCAGACCCTTCTCGATGTCACTGTGGCAGCATTGCCTGCTCTGCCCTGTTTTGGATGACCCTGCTCCTCCTGAGACTTGTAAAAGCTTCCCAGAGCCATTGGAAAAGGAGAGATTCCCCTCCAGGCCGTGCATGTCCCAGCAGAGTCAGCTCCCCTGGGAATACAATCGATCCTTCATGGACAAGAGTTCAGCAAGTGGGAGCAAAATATTGGTATTTTCTTTGAGGACCAGAAGACAACGCCATCTTAAATTATTCATGGGACCCTCCTGGCAGCACACACCACACAGGAGAGAAGTCTACTTAAAATTCTGAGCCTGCCTATGCAAGGGGAATAATGATTAGGCTCATGTAAATGTTAAAAAAGGAATGTCTTACCACTAATTAAACCTATTTATCTTGCACAGCTCAAGCAGTTAACAGCCCAATAAAAGGTATCACCGTGTAACAGGGTGTTTATTTATCAGATGATTTTCCTGAATGTGAGGGCCTCTCCTTTACAAATGATTTGATGAAAGAGCAGATGGCATATGAAGATAAAAAAAGGCTGACTGTTGCCCTGGATGTGAGCTCAGAGTGAGGCAGCTCCACTGAACATCATCATTAATATTTAAGGGCAGAGTGAGGCTTCCTCAGGACACAGAGCTGCCTCCTGCACTAGGGGATGTGAGAATCCTGGCATGCCTTGGGTAGGAAGGGATCTCAAACTCATCTCATTCCACCCCTGCCATGGCAGGGACACCTCCCACTGTCCCAGGCTGTTCCCAGCCCCAGTGTCCCGCCTGGCCTTGGACACTGCCAGGGATCCAGGGGCAGCCACAGCTGCTCTGGGCACCCTGTGCCAGGGCCTGCCCACCCTCCCAGGGAACAATTCCTGCCCAATATCCCATCCAGCCCTGCCCTCTGGCACTGGGAGCCATTCCCTGGGTCCTGTCCCTCCATCCCTTGTCCCCAGTCCCTCTGCAGCTCTCCTGGAGCCCCTTTAGGCCCTGCCAGGGGCTCTGAGCTCTCCCTGGAGCCTTCTCCTCTCCAGGTGAGCACCCCCAGCTCTGCCAGCCTGGCTCCAGAGCAGAGGGGCTCCAGCTCTTGGAGCATCTCCTTGGCCTTCTCTGGACTGGCTCCAGCAGCTCCTCATCCTTCTCATGCTGGGGACCCCAGAGCTGGAGGCAGCAGTGGGGGATTTCAACACTTCTTTGGACTCAACCCAGAACAGGGTGGGTTCTGAGCTGCCCACACCCAGTCAAGACACCTCAAGCTTCTTCTCCACCCCTACCCTAAGTCCTGGTCCCCAGGGCTGTGATTTTCCCGCTGCCAGACCTTTCCTTCCTTGCTCTTGGTGTTGTAGCATCCCACAGTGATCTGGAAGCAGCACGAGGAGCTGGGTAGAATTTCTTCCCAGTACCCATCTAACCCTTCCCTTCTAAGGACATGGTGTGTCCCATGTGGTGTCTCAGCTGGACAGACAGCCCCACAGCAGCTGGACAGTGGGATCAAGTGATCACCAAAGGTGAGGAGGTGCAGGAATCCCCTGTGTGTGTGTCAGGACACACAGCTGGGTCACCCCACAACAGCTCTGCACTCCTGGACAGGGTTGTCCCTCATGTAGAGATGTCCCAGACTGTGGGACCTGGCATGGGACTGACTGGAACATCTGCTCCAAGCCATCCATGCCATGGAGGGCAGCATGGACAGGTCCTGTGCCCACAGCCTGGCTCCCAGGGCAGCTGCAGCAGCCCCTTTGTCTCCTGGCTCCCAGCACCAGGCTCTCCAAAGCCCTGAGCCTTCTTGCAGATCTCTCCAAGGACGTGGAGCAAACACATCTGACTTCCAGAGCCGGAGCAGAGGTGACCTCCTCTGAAAGTGCTGACTGAGGCAGGACCTGCCTGCATTGTCACCTTTGTCACGCTGTGTCCCCACCCCGGGGAGGGCCAGGCAAGGGCCAAGTCAGCAAATGGAAAGGGGCTGCTCCGTCCCTGCCGTGCCAACGCCTCCACTCAGCTGTTTTTTCCAAGGACACGAGTTTTGGAGAGATGATTCCAACTCCTGGATGTGGCCTGGAGGGCACTGGCTGTTTGCTGCAGTGCTCCTGCTGACGTGAGCAGGGGAGGAGGTCCAGAGGGAACAGGAGGAGATGAAAGGCAGTGCTGAGGAGTGGGAAAGAGCTGCAGTGTCCCTGGGGAAGCAATGAGGAGAGAGAGGAGGAAGGAATGAGAGAGGAGGGAGCCATGTAGGGAGAGCTGGAGTTACAGAAAGAGCTGCAGCTTCAGTGTTGGGGTGTTTAGAAGAACAGACCTGACATAGAAAAGGCTTTGGAAGGTTTGGTCTCTGAAACAAAGAGTAAAAGGCAGTCTGGAGAGATCCTGAAGGATCAGAAGGGATGGGAGGACAGGCAGTGATTGATTTCCAGGTAGAAGGAGTCAGGAGAGCTCCTGCTCATCAGTGGCCTGGGCTCATGTGGCCACACTGACCCCCCTCACCTCTGACCAGACTGCCAGCAGCCCAAACCAGAAAATAAATTGTGTTGCAGGTGCAGCTGCAGCCCTTCCTGCTGGAGATGGGAACAGAAAAGTTTGGGGGTTCCCTGTGCTGGGAGGGCACACCAGGACCATCCCTTTGGGTGTACCCAGGTGACCTTTCAGTTCCTGAGCCCCTGGACCAATCTGAGAAAACCTGGCTTGGTTTGTAAAGGTCCAGTGGCCCCTGCCCACATGGAAGGAAGTGGCTGGAAATGCAGGAACACACTCTGTTCAGAGGACATAAATTTATCTGTTTTAATTTATTCATTCAGGCTGTTGATGTTCAAACCTCAAGAATCCCACTGGCTCTTTCCCATGAAGTTGCTAATCCCTGTGGAGTGCCTGGGAATGTCAGGTCTTTTTAGGAGTGTGATACCTCTGGAGAATTTCAAGAGGAATTTCATGCAAATGTTGTGATTTCTTCTGCACAAGATGATAAGGTTCACATTTCCTGTCCAGGCTTTTTTTTTTGTTCCCCTGAAAGAAAAGCCTCCATTTACCTCAGGTTGTCATTTTCTGGGGATGGGTTTTGTCATTTGTTATGCTGTTAAACTCCACACTGATCCATTGTCAAATTCTCGTCTCGAGATCACAACCGTGACAAACTGCAACGGCCTTCAAGGTTCTTGTCAAAATCCATCTGGACTCTTCACGCTGAAATTGACTGTTCCAAAGAATGTCTTTGTTCCTAGAAAGAAAAAAAAACAAGGAAAATTTCTTGGTTCTGCAGTGGAGGAACCTGTCAGGGAATGGATCCTGTCTTGATTACACTGATACTGTAAATGAGAGGTTTTAAAGATTCCAGCTGAATCTCTCTCTTCCAAGGCAGCAGAGCTCTCTGGAGAGGCAGGAGGGGATAATTCCCCATGTTTTTGAGGGATGTGTCAGATGCTTCCATGCACTTTTCAGGCCATCTCCTTCTGCTGGTTCCAGATCACTGTGGGATGCTACAACACCAAGGACAAGGAGGAGAAGGGTCTGGCAGCAGGGAAATCACAGCCCTGGGGAGAAGGGCCTGAGGGTGAGGGTGGACAAGAATCTCCACAGGTCTCTGCTGTGCATTGGCAGCTCAGAAACCTCCCAGGTGCTGGGCTGAAGTGTCCAGGGAGGGGATTGTGCCCCCCTGCTCTGCTGCCTTGGGACACCCCCCTGTGCTGCCCCCAGCTCTGGGATCCTCAGCGTGAGAAGGACGTGGAACTGCTGGAGCCAGTCCAGAGGAGGCCACGGAGATGCTCCAAGGGCTGGAGCCCCTCTGCTCTGGAGCCAGGCTGGCAGAGCTGGGGGTGCTCACCTGGAGAGGAGAAGGCTCCAGGGAGAGCTCAGAGCCCCTGGCAGGGCCTAAAGGGGCTCCAGGAGAGCTGCAGAGGGACTGGGGACAAGGCATGGAGGGACAGGACCCAGGGAATGGCTCCCAGTGCCAGAGGGCAGGGCTGGATGGGATCTTGGGCAGGAATTGTTCCCTGGCAGGGTGGGCAGGCCCTGGCACAGGGTGCCCAGAGCAGCTGTGGCTGCCCCTGGATCCCTGGCAGTGTCCAAGGCCAGGCTGGACACTGGGGCTGGGAGCAGCCTGGGACAGTGGGAGGGGTCCCTGTCCATGGCAGGGGGGGGGCGTGGAGAGCTTCCCTTTCCACCCAAAACCATCCCATGTTTCTCTGAAGTTCCCTGAACATTTACTTTGGTTCCAGAGTTTCCACCCTGGTCAGGCTGCAGCTGGGCTCGGTTTGCAGCAGCCGAAGGTGCAGTGACAATGACACCAAGGCAGACACAGGGCTGTGTGTGGCAGTAGTAACTCTGTAGCAACCCTGGAGGAACCTGCAACTACTGTCCTCTCACAGCTGAAGCTTCACAGGAATTCCAGCCTCCACCAGCAGAGACTTGGGTGGCCAAAGGGACAGTGTCCTTCAGGATGGAAGGAGAGGAAGAGGGAAGAGGAACCTCTGAGCCTTCTCTCACACCCCCGAGGTTCCCATGGCTGTAAATCTCTGTTTTCAGAGCAACTGATGGCACAAAGCTCATCCAAAGGCAAACACAGGGTGGATTTCCGAGCTCACACTCCGGGCTGAGCAAACTTCTCCCCACAAAGGTTTTGGCACTTTCACTTCCTCTTGGAGCTGAAGTTCAGGTGGAGGTGCTGGAACTGGCACCTCACCCTCTCTGTAGACACTTCCCACAATGGAATAAACTCATTTTTATATCCAGCCTGTCTTTTGTCTACTCCAAGATCAGGGAAGTGAGTGAAAGCAATCTGTTCTTGTAGGGTTGAATTTCAGCTCACAATGTCCATAGAGTTGTGCAATGGTTTGGGTGGGAGGGAATCTTTAAAAGATTTTTAAAGACTGACCTCCTGCCATGGCAGGGACACCTCCCACTGTCCCAGGCTGCTCCCAGCCCCAGTGTCCAGCCTGGCCTTGGACACTGCCAGGGATCCAGGGGCAGCCACAGCTGCTCTGGGCACCCTGTGCCAGGGCCTCCCCACTCTCTTTGTAAAAAATATCCTTTCTCTTATCTCATTGACCCTCTTTTAGTTGCATGAGCTTAGGAACTCATCCCTTGGGATAATGGAAAGCGTCTTGGATCCCATAAAAGCAAAGGCATCTTCCCTCTTCAGCCCAGGAAACACCCTGGTAAATAATATCCCACATCCCAACGAAGTCACGGAATCCTACTGGGACAAGGTTCTGAGCAGCCAGCAGAAGGGAGGAATTGAGTTGAACCTTTGAAAACTGGAGTAAGAATTCCTGGCTGAGCCCTTGTCCTGTTGAGATCCATTACAGGAAGGTTGGAACCCTGGGTCTGCCTGGCTCAGTATAGGCACAAAACCCATTAGCTCCACTGAGAAAAGCTTTCAGAAATGCACGTAATTCAATTTGACCATCAAAAGATGATCTGATCATGTTAGCTCAATTATTCAGACTTGGGCAAGCTGAAATCTTTCATGTCACCTAAATTGGGAGCTTTGTGCTGTGCCAGTCCTCCTGTACCAACAGCTGAGCTTGGGAGGTTTATCCAGACCTTGTTCCTGCTCTTCAATTTACCTTTTTTGGATAAGGAAATTCCCTAAGTTTGATATCAGAGAGACACTGGATCGTTAAGGTGGAAATGACCTCCAAAATCATAAAGTCCAACCTTCAGCCAAATCTAAGCTTTATTTCCAGGCATGGGGATTCCACCACTTCCCCGGGCAGCCTCTCCCACTCCCTGACCACTCTTCCAGTGAAAATATTTTTAGGATATTTAAGAATATTAATCAGAAGGAACAAAGGCATCCAAGACACCACAAGGGAGGAACAGATGTGGTGTGGGCTGGAGCTCCGGCAGCTCAGGATTCTCCCAACATGGATCTGGGCACGGAAGCTCTTCCTGCCTCCCATGGAGCTGCCTTTTGGCAAAATCCCCTTTCTCCACTTCATTTCATGGTGGTGATGCCTCTGTGTTCCCTTTTCCTGCTGTTCCTGCTCATTTCAAGCTTTTCCATCCTCAGGGCAATTCTGCTGTCCTTTCCCATGATCCCCACAAGCCTAAATGCAAGATGACAGAGTTTCCCACTGTTTGCTTGTCTGGCAATCCCAATGTTTATAATCCCAGGCTAAAGGAAAGAGGGATATTTTATGCTCTGGCAAAGCAGTGGCTGCTCCCTCTCCTTTGATTGCACCATAAATAGAGCAGTAAATGTGACTCATCCTGGACTTTCAGTGAGGCATTGAGTGTAAGGCCAGTTGGGAAGTTAAAATTTGGGTGGAAGACCCTCAGTTAGTGGTGACTGAACACAGGATGAAGGGATTCTGATCATTTATTGAAGAGGAGGCTAAAACATGCAGCAGTTTTGTAGCATCTTCTGGCCAATGGGGGCTGCTGAAACCATTTGAGTTTTGAAGAATTTTCCTGTGATTCTTGTCCTGGGGTGATCAGCTTGGGCAGGAAAAAGGGGAAAAAGGGATAGAAAGGGAAAAAAAATGGATAAGAAGATATTGAAACATAAAGTATTCTAAGGGACTTCAATTGGCAGCTACTCTGGGCCAGGAAATCTGCAAGAGAGGCAAAAGATCAATGTCGGTAATGCGAGCTATAAGTGACAATTATGGGATGATGGAATATCCTGAGTGGGAATGGATCCTCAGCTCAGCCCCTGACCCTGCACAGACCCCCAACAATCNGGACCATCAGCCCAGGCCCTGTCCCTGCACAGACCCCCCAACAATCCCAGCCTGGGCATCCCTGGCAGCCAAAGGTGTCCAAAGGCTCCTGGAGCTCTGGCAGCCTCGGGGCTGGGACCATTCCCTGGGCAGCCTGGGCAGTGCCCAGCACCCTCGGGGGGAAGAACCTTTCCCTGAGCTCCAGCCCAACCTGCCCCCATGGCCAATGGGGACACTGGAGTCACTGGGGTCTCAGGGTGTGCACATCCTCTTCTCACCCCTCCTGTCCTGGCAGAGGCCCTGAGATCTGTTTGGGGTGGAAGGGCTCTGTCCAGCCCTGCTGTGTGCCATTCCTGCCTCCAACCTTTGCCCGGTCTCCATCAATCTCACACTTTGAGGTGAAGGTTCTGTTCTAACCCCCAGCTCCCACCAGGTTCTTGGTCTTCCCAAAAACCTCTTCCCTTGAGCAAGAGTCACTGCTTTCTCCTCCAGAGCTGCCCTGCAGTCAATGCACCCTCCCGAGAGCCAAGCCAATGAAACCAGTGGCTGAAGAGTCACGGCCCAACCTTTCAACCCGAAACCACCCCAAAGATACAGAGAGTTCAGCCCTGACCAAACAGAGCTCTGAGAACCACTCATTGTTCTCAGAAACGGCCCTGGGACTGAGGATCCCGGGAGGAGGGAGCATCCCAGAGCCAGCTGGTGGAGCCACTGTTTGTGCTCCTGTTTGCTCTCTTCATCTCGGAGATTTCCCAAAGCCTCTCACTCCGGCAAGGCAAATAAATGACAAGTGCCAAAAGAATTCTGAAGAACACAGGCCATGGCAACCACATAAAATGGGGATCTGCTCTGTCCACAGCTCCTCATGGGCTTTTTCAGATCCTTGTTTTATTCCAGGGACCACTGGTAAGGAGATGGAGGCTCAAAGCTGCTCGGATGAGAGCAGTGTGGTGCTGTCCCAGCTGTGTGACTGAAAATCTCCTCAGTGAAAACTTCTCTCACTGGTTAGAAATGAGTGGTGAAATCATTGTAGAGCCATGGAATGGTTTGGGGTGGAAGGGACCTGAAGGATCATCTCATTCCAACATTCTCCTCATTCCAGGGACACCTCCCACTGTCCCAGGCTGCTCCCAGCCCCAGTGTCCAGCCTGGCCTTGGACACGGCCAGGGATCCAGGGGCAGCCACAGCTGCTCTGGGCACCCTGTGCCAGGGCCTGCCCACCCTCCCAGGGAACAATTCCTGCCCAATATCCCATCCAGCCCTGCCCTCTGGCACTGGGAGCCATTCCCTGGGTCCTGTCCCTCCATGCCTTGTCCCCAGTCCCTCTGCAGCTTTCCTGGAGCCCCTTTAGGCCCTGCCAGGGGCACTGAGCTCTCCCTGAAGCCTTCTCCTCTCCAGGTGAGCACCCCCAGCTCTCCCAACCACGTTTCAAGAGATAAAACCCCAAAATGTAGAATGTAGAGGCAAACTTTCAGCATGGAAGGAGATGAGCAGCTCCAGAGCCCAGCAATTCTTGCAAGAGTCAGAATTCCTGCACAGATTTAGTGAGGAGTGAAGAGGGGACGGCAGCAAATTATGGCTTAGAGAAAATGATTTCGATGTGAGAGAGTTTTGAATAGTCCCTGATATGAGAGGATTTGGAGGAACTTTGAAAGGACAGAAAAAAGGCTCAGCTGGGCAATAGGATGGCAGATGAAAGTCGGTGCAATGTGATGCATGTGGGAAGGAAGAGTTTGAAGTGTTCCTGGGTTTCATGCATTGTAAATCAACTCCAAGGCCTCAGTGTCACTGGAAAGAGCTCATTAAGAAGCATCTGCTCAGCAAAGCATTCTGGCCAGAAGAGCAGGATATTTAAATGTTATGTAATGATGGAAATATTATAGAGCCATATATTCCATTAGTGGTGAGCCCTTCTCATCTGAAACAGGGTTTTCAGTCAGTTCTGTAGGGAAAATGTAAATCAAGTTTGAAGAGTGCAAGAAGAAATGCTAAATACTTGGAGGATTTCCATATGAAAAGAGCCTTCTTATACTATTGCAACTTCAGATAAGACATTACTCATGGTAAAAACTGAATTTCTTTCATTAATGAATGGGATGGGATGTCTTAAAAATGATCTTCCAAACTACTCTGCCACAAGAATGAAGAGACACTGCCATAAATTCAAATAACCCTTTTATGTTGAGCACCATTAAAACTCAGATGAGGCACTTTGGATCAGCAAACTCATTAGTTCAGCTCAGAAATTCGTGCTCAGAAGCTTTGTTGGATTCCAGGAAGAGTTTCCTCCTCCTCCCACAGGCCCTTGCACACACATAATGCCAATTCTCACAAGTTCCTGTGGAATTTGCAGTCCTGGATTTTTTTCTCGAGCCAGAGCTCACACTCCTAATGCACCACTGAAACTGGGATTCACTCACCAAGACATTTCCTCCAGGAAACATCCAGAACAGCTCTGGAACACCAAAAAAAAACCAACAAAATCAGGGCTGCTGCCATCTCCCTGCCAGTTCATATCGACACAGAACAATTAAGGAGAGGAAAATTCAATTGACATTCACAGCCTTATTTCAAACAGTCACAGGTAATTCCCAAACCTCCAGCTACTCCTTTTACAGCCTGGAAGAATAATCCATGACATTCCAACTGCAGACACTCCTGAGCCTGAGGGAAGAGCCAGACCTGTGTGAGAACCTTTAAAAGCCCCTTGTGGGGATTCCAGGGGCTCTGCAGGTTTTTTAGGGACACCTTTGATGCGTTGCATATGAAACTAACCCCCAAGTCTGAATGTTGAGTTTTAGGATTGAATTTAAGGCCAGATTTAGAGCAAATTAGTGAGATCCAAATGTCTCTTCATTTAAAGGATGCTCCAGCAAATACCTGTGGCACAAGGTGACCATGACAAAACTGTGGCACCCACAGGGACATGAGTGAGGTCAGATGGCCTCAAGCCCTACCAGAAAATGTTCTGGATCTCTACCAGGTTGAAGTTAAGCTTCCCCTCCAGAGCCACAAGCCTGGAACTGAATCCCCGGAGAGCTTTGGAATTTGGGTGTTCCAAAAACCAGGCAACTCAGGTGGAGCAGGAGAAAGGGAGAGTTCTGGGATTGCTCCTGAGCTCTGAAGGGATGGGGACAGTGGGGATCACACAAAAAGTCTCAGTGTTGTGATTTGTCCCAATCAATTCTCCAAAGAATCCCCTGGTTTGCTGATTTCCCCCTGTTGTTCCTGCACAATCCTCAGGAGCTGCCATGAGAGGTTTTATTTCTCACAGAGAAACCCACACCCCCAAGATCACAGAGCTGCCCTGACAACACATTTCAAAGGCAATTTTCCTCCCTGCCAATCTGCAGGCTCCAAAAGCCACTCTCCTTCCCAGAGACTATTCCCAAACCTTTCTGCTTAGGGAATTTCTGTCTTGTTTTGTCTTTGCTGTTGTTTTAATTTTGTTTGGGATATTTCTTTTGGATTTGCAGGAATCCCAATCGTTTTCAAGCTCCTGAAAAGCTCCCTCAGCAATGCAACTTCAGTATTCCTGTTGAAAACAAGGAAGATCATCTTGGAACAGCTGACCTTGGGATGCCCTGAGGGCACAGGGGGTTCTGCCTGTTTGTGCACCTGCAATGTGGCTGTGGAGGAGAAACCTTGAGTCTCATCGAGCTTTCATAGAATCCTGGAATGAGTTGGGTTGGAAAGGACCTTAAAGCCCATCCAGTGCCACCCCTGCCATGGCAGGGACACCTCCCACTGTCCCAGGCTGCTCCCAGCCCCAATGTCCAGCCTGGCCTTGGACACTGCCAGGGATCCAGGGGCAGCCACAGCTGCTCTGGGCACCCTGTGCCAGGGCCTGCCCACCCTGCCAGGGAACAATTCCTGCCCAATATCCCATCCAGCCCTGCCCTCTGGCACTGGGAGCCATTCCCTGGGTCCTGTCCCTCCATGCCTTGTCCCCAGTCCCTCTGCAGCTCTCCTGGAGCCCCTTCAGGCCCTGCCAGGGGCTCTGAGCTCTCCCTGGAGCCTTCTCCTCTCCAGGTGAGCACCCCCAGCTCTGTCAGCTTTGAGCCCCCAAGAAACTCTTCCAATCTCTGGTGAAACAAATTTTATTTCAATATTTAGAAACATTTACTGACATTTTACACTGCAATATTTTAAGCTGATCCAATTCCCATGTATTTATGCATTTAGGGATGGAGCCATTTTCTGTTGTTCATATAAAGGGGAATTAACATGAAACAGAAAAATGCAAATCAAAAGTTTCCATCTGGGTATTGCTGGAAACCAGCCTTGCTCAGGAGCCACTCCCTTTGCCTCCCCAAGGCTGTGGAGTGGCTTTAAGAGATGAAGTCATGAATTTAAATATTTTCTGAGCTTAAAAACCTCTGAAGTTCACTCTCAGTGAAACTGAGCTTCAAGCAGGGGAAGGAGACCCCACAATCTCAGCTGAGGACATTGCTGGGGACTTCTGTAAGGACATTTGTCCTTTAAAAACTAAATTTTGTCCTTAAAAACCCCAAACATTCTCTGATTTTTAATGCAGAATGTTTTCAAGGTTTTAAGAAGTTTTAAAAATCTCTTACTGACACTTTCTCCGTGATATTTTAGAGCTTTCAGAAATTATTTTGAATACCTGATGCCACTCCATCAAAGTTTGGGATTTGAAATGTTTGATGCATTAAGGCTACACCTATGTGGGAACTGAAATGTCTCTTTTTTCCTGTAATTTCAAATTCTATTTTCATTCCAGTACGGAATGAAATGTCATATTTAAAAATTCAGCATGCAATGTGGCGTTTAAAAAGTTTTTCAAAGTTACTCTGTTGTAATTTTGACAGCCCTCCTTGATGTCCTTATTGTACTTTATTACATCAGGCAATAATTTACATCGCAAAAATTATTTTGAAAGGAGAAGTGGAAATGCGAAGTTCTTGTCATGTGAAAATGGAACATTTCATCCTTATTTGCATGTTTGACTTTGCATTCAGAATATAAAGAGCAGAACCCAACACGATCCTGCTGAAAGCCTGGATTTCAGCAAAGCAGCATTTTATTTTTTTTTAAAGAGGAAAATGTAGAAAATCCTGGTCAGCTACACAAGGATTCTGGCTTGATTCTGACTGATCCCATTTGGCAATTCCCAAATCCTTTGCCTCGGTTTTGCTCTCAGTGAAGGTACAAACACTCCCTGGGGTCGGGTGGAAGATGCTCACCTCAAATATTCCATATATTCAGTAATTCCCAAAGAAGGTTTGACCACATCAGAGGAGCTCTGGGCTGGCTGGAGCCGGGAATGGCATTTTAATGGAATTCAAATCTCTTCCCCTTGACCAGTCCAAGATGCCCTGGGGAGGGGGTGGAGGATTCCAACCTGCTCACATCAGGCCTGGATTGCTGGAAGAAAACCTAAGAAAGGCCATTTTAATATTAAATATTTCCACTACCAGCCCTTGCTGTGTCACTGAGAGCCTCGGGTGTGACAGAGCTGGTTCTTGTGGTCACAGCTCCCTTTTGGAGAGCACCAGCCCGTGCTGCCCTCCTCAAACAGGTGGAAAATAGAGGTGCATACCAAGAAATCCTTGGTATCAGTGACATTTTCATCTCACTTCAGTTCATTAAATGCTCTCATTTTTGTGCTTTACAGCCTCCCTGCTCTGTGCTGGTTGAACTCACCTGTTCTGCAGCACGGAGACAAAACCTCTCTCATCTCATTCCTATCTAAACCTGGTGCCTGGAGCCTCCAGGCTCTAAACTGGCAGGGGTTTGTTAAATCCTTGGGAGAATTTAATGCCCATAAAAATCTGCCTGCAGGACCCTCCAGAGGATGGCCTGGCTGCTGCTGAAGGAGAGGGGAAGGACTCCAGTCCTCTCCAGGTGAGGGATCCATCAGCAGGACTGGGATCACGGCTCTTCCATGGGCAGCTCCTGGCAGGGAAAAGAGCTGCACCTGGAAGAACTCTCTGGAAAACAATAACAGGAGCCCAGGAAGGGCTGGAGCTGTGTCAGGGCTTGGGATGGAGCTCAGGGAAAGGTTCTTCCCCCCGAGGGTGCTGGGCACTGCCCAGACTGCCCAGGGAATGGTCCCAGCCCCGAGGCTGCCAGAGCTCCAGGAGCCTTTGGACACCTTTGGCTGCCAGGGCTGCCCAGGGTGGGATTGTTGGGGGGTCAGGGGGCCAGGGGCTGGATCAATGATCCCTGGGGGTCCCTTCCTGCTCAGGATACTCTGGGATGCTGAGAAAAGCATGGCCCAGGTGACACGTTGAAGAGGAAGATCATCAACTCCCCTGAGATCTCTTCAGCCAGGGTGAGTGAGCAGCTCTGTGAGGTTGGAGGTGCCAAAGCTCCAAGGACATTCCTGCCCTCAGTGTCCTCGTGCCAGGTCTAACCTGAATAAAAGACCTTTTTCCCTTTCTAAAGTTACAGAAGTGTTTGGATTGGAAGGGAACTTAAAGATCATCCCATTCCACCCCTGCCATGGGCAGGGACACCTTCCACAGGACCAGGGAGCTCCAAGCCCTGTCCAGCCTGGCCTTGGACCCTTCCAGGAATTCCTCTCTATTCCTCAACATCTGGAAAAACATGAACTTAACTTTCCCAGGCCTTTGTGGTGATTAATCCCTTGAAGGTGGCAAAAGAGATTTTAGAAAGAATGAATGTTATGGAGCTTTGGGTCATTAATAATGATCTGGTTCCCTGCAGCCCCCTGGCAGACACACACAGAGTCACCCGTGACTCACAGCCTCGTGAACCCTGGTGCTGCTCCTTCTCCAAGGATTTTTGCTGTTATCTCTCATTCCTTACAAGGTTGGCCTCTGACTCCTCTCACACCAAGAATGATCTGCCGTGGGCAGGGGCTCAGTGCTGTGCTGGGATCACTGGATTTGTCCTTCCTCAAACAGCTCAGCACAGGTTTGTGTCACACAGAGGCCAAAATTCTGCAGTTCGTGCTCTTTCCTGCTCAGCCGAGGAGGGAATTTGGGTTGAAGATAATTTATATCAACGTTACATCACCTGCAGCATCATTTCAGCAAGAATTTCTGGGCTGGAGAGAGACGAATGGGCTGCAGGGATCGGACTGCTCGGGGATGTCTCCTTAGGAGATGCAGGAGCCTAAAATCCAGACCATAAACCACAGGGGCAGTGACACCAACACAATTCTGTCCCCTCCCCTGCACAGATCCCCTCTGGGAAATCTGGAGCTGTTCCTGCTGATGGGAAGGAAAGGGGAAGACAGATTTTCCTTCTCCTGTAGGGAATATCCCCTGCAGGAGCAGCTGAGAGCTGGGTGCAGGAAGTGGAATCTGTTTTATATTTAATTTAAACGGAGGCAGGGCCTTCCTGAGCAGGTTATAAACAGAACACCTGCAAATCTCCTGCCTGGGCCTGATAACACACTCACAATTTAGATAACTACATACTAATGGATCCCTGGAGTGTCTCAAAGGAGGTCCCAGCAAGGGAATCCCTCAGAAGAAAACATCCCAAAACCTTCCAGAGCAAAGCCCCAGTCAGGAGGCATTAATTACCCCGGGAGAAAAGCCTTGGTGAGGAATGCAATGCCAGAAATGTGGGTGTGCAGGACCCACACACATCCCTGAAGGCTTGACCTTCACTCAGCACTGCTCACCACACCCCAAGGCAGGAGCATCCAGAAGAACTTCATGCCTCAGGGATTGTCCTTCCCTCTGTGCTCTGAGCCACAACATCTCCCTGGCTGCTCTTTCCTTCTCTTGCCATTTGTCTTCCCAAACTTTCCCCTCGCTATTCCCCTCTTTGCCTTTCATTGCTGAGGAGTGGAGATCACCACTGGCAGAGCAGACCCTGAATTTCAATATTTGTAAAATCCGGAGGCGTCTTGGGTTGGGTTTCACAGAATTCTTGAGGTTGGAAAAGACCTTCAAGGTCTTAAAATCCAACCTTTGACCAAATCCCCCTATTCCCTCTAAAACGTTTCTCCAAGTGCCACATCTGCTTGATTTTTGAGGAATGATGACTCCACCACATTCCTCTTCCAGGAATGATGTCTCCACCACTTCCCTGGACAGCCCATTCCAATGCCTGACCACTCTTTCAGTGAGTGAAATGTTTTTTTCCTGATATCCAACCTGAACCCTCCCAGTGCAGCTTGAGGCCTTTTCCAGTGCCATGCAGCAACACTGGGAAAAGCAAGAGGCTGAGCTGGGTTTGTGAGTCACAGATTTCTGTGAAATTCAGGTTTTAGGCCAGGGTTTGGGTTCAAGACCTCCAGGACAACACAGTGCTCACAAATCCACATCCAAATCCATTGCCTGGGGCTAGGCTGGGCCTTTCTACTGTGAAAAGCGGGGTTTACTTTTTTGGTAAAATTGAAAAAGTTTAATAAAAGACAACACAAGACAAGGCAAAAAAGCAAAATGTACATGGCTGAGTGTCTTGGCATTTAGCCGAGAGCACACTACCATTTCAGAAATACTTTTTTAAATGCACCAGCTTGTTACATATTCATAGATCCTCATGCATTATTTAAAAATATTTCTTTGAGATTTTTAATTTGCCCCCTTTTTATTTAACTTCTATTTTTCTTTGTGGCTCTACTTTGTCAAAGATTTTCTGATAATGGATGATTAATAAACTTTTTTGGGGGGGATCTGGTGTCTGTTACTGCCATCCTTATCTAGATAGGATAATTTAAGAATGTGAAGAATTTTTTGATTATCTTTTCTTATTCTCTGAGTTAGTTATAAAAGCTTTTTTACATTTCTATATTATAGCTTAAGAAAAATAAATTTATCATACTGCTATTTCCAAGTTTTGTGGATAGTAGAAATAAAATAAACTATATCTATACAGCAAAGTTCTCTGACATTATATATATAGCATTTATTTCAATATTTGTGAAAAGCCAATAATATAATATGTACTTATAACTCTACAAAGAAGGTTGGAAGTGCACCTGGAAAAATCTTAATCTCCTCTGTGGGATTGTGATCTCACAGAACTCCAGGCATTTGTGCCATTTGCTTCCAGAAAAGTCCTTTGGACTCCAAATCTAGGGTTTAGCTGCATTATTTCAATTTTCCAAACAAGCTGTGGGGCTGCTGGTCGATGAAACTGGCACTGAGAGATGAAGGAAACCATGGGAAGGATTCCACTGAGTGATGAGTGGGAAAAAAAGTGTTTGCCTTGCAGGCTGTAGGTTTGCTGATAATTGAAATTGGATATTGAAAGATGAAAGAAACAATGGGAAAAACCCCACAAATTCCATAAGAATTATAAATTAAAAGGGAAGGTGATAGATTAGATGGGAATTTTAGGTATCAGGCATTTGGGAAGTCTGGACCTCTCAAGTACCTCAGGCAGTGGGGAAAGAGAGAGGGAAATGCAGCTGGGAAATTGGGATAAAAAGGAGGCTGAGTCCTCCAAAAATTGGAGAGACCCCAGGGGAATGCTCCATGGCCTCTCCCTTTATTAAAATAAAGTAAAAGGACTCCTCTGTCTCCTTTCTGGACATAACCTCTGGTGTTTGTGGATCCATCTTCCTGACACCTTCAGATCAAGTGAATTTTCCGAGAAATCACCGCAGGGGAAGGAGCTGGAGCTGTGTCTGGAGGTGTCACCTGGGAGCTGGGACTCCCCCCGTGTTTTCCATGCAGGTGCTTTTCCCAGTGAGGAGCCTCTGGAGACACAGAGCAGTGCTGGGGTCTTATCAGAGATCAAAGGGGAATTAAACATCAATTCTGCATCCGAAATGTTCAGGGCCCCAGGTCACTGAATGTCTTGGGGAACCTTGGGATGTGAGTGGATGCTGAGGGAGCTGGGAAGGGGCTGGAGCCCCAGGAGAGGCTGGGGGAGCTGGGAAGGGTCTGGAGCCCCAGGAGAGGCTGAGGGAGCTGGGAAGGGGCTCAGCCTGGAGCAGAGGAGGCTCAGGGGGGCCCTTCTGGCTCTGCACAGCTCCTGACAGGAGGGGACAGCCAGGGGGGGTCAGGCTCTGCTCCCAGGGACAGGAGGAGAGGGAATGGCCTCAGGCTGGGCCAGGGGAGGCTCAGGTTGGATATTGGGAAAATTCCTTCCCTGAGAGGGTTCTCCAGCCCTGGCACAGCAGCCCAGGGCAGTGGTGGAGTGACCATCCCTGGGAGGATTGAAAAGTGTTGGAGAATGGCTTGAACAGGACAGCGATTCATTAGAAATGCTGTGCAGGTGAAACTCCTGCTGATGAGGCAAGGACAGGTTGGTAGATTGCAACATGCACGGGGCAGAAAAAAATGGGGTTTTAATGGAGCAAAAGCAATGGGGCTTTGCCATTTCACTTATGCCTTGCAATTATAATGTGTAGAAAGAAACTTTGTAATTGTAGTTTCCTGAGATCAAGGATGGTCCCTGGATAGGAAACTGTTAGAAGCCATATGCAAATCATAAGCATCAAGAAATAACCAATTTGCTTATAGCAACTATGAGTATTTAACCAATCATATTAAGACAACTGTTTATGCAAATAAATGAGATCAAGAACTAACCAATTAGCACATAAGAAACTTACNGTCATGGGCTTGGCAATACTGGGTGAAGAGTTGGACTTGGTGCTCTGAGAGGCCTTTTCCACCCTCAGTGGTTCTGGGATTCCTTGCAGCCCTCCTGGGTTGTCTCTCCCAGGTTCCAAAGGTGTTAATCCGGTTTTCTCCCAGTTTCCAGCCAGGCCAGGGGAGGCTCAGGATGGGCACCAGGAAGAATTCCTGGTCAGGAATCAAAAGGGGCAGCCCAGGGAGGTTTGGAGTCCCCATCCCTGGAGGTGTCTGAGGAATTCCTGGATGTGGCACTCAGAGCTCTGAGGATGGGGCACAGATTGGACTCGATGACTTTGGAGGCCTCTTCCAACCTAAATCATTCTGGGATTCTGTGATCCTCTCCTATTTCCTGGTTTTAGACCAGGCCCACCCCAGGCTTCCCCTTCCAATCTGCACTTTGGGAACTCCTGGGATCATTTTTGCTTTACAAATGCAAATCCGAGATCCTTTTGTGTTCTGGGGCGGGTGCTGCTAAACCAGAGACCTGAGACTTTTGTGTTCTCCCACCTCCACAATAACATCATCCCTGCCCCCAGGGACAAACGGGACCTCAGGAGCCATTTCTGGCTTCTGGTGCTGCTACTTCCCATCAAGGTTCACACAGCAGGTAAAAAAATGGATTTATCTCAATAATTTCCTTTAATCCTTAATTAGTCAGACTGGCTATCAAATATTTTTCAATATTATACAATCAAATTGTCTTTCTTTTTGCAAAACTTTCCTGTATAATAATTTCTCCGGGTTTTAGTTCATGTGCATTTAAAAAGAACCCAATAAATCAATAATTTATTTTCTGAATATTTGTTACCTGCAAATAATCCCTATTGAAGGCAACTCTGCACAGTTTCACTGTAGCTGCTTTTCTGATAGAGGAGCTTAAAATAATTCTAAAATTAGCAAAGGAACAATTAATCCTCAAAATCCCACTGTCAGTAAGTGGCCAGAAAATAATAATTTACATATAAAGAAGTGGGAAAAGCTTCAGGGTGTTATAATGGGCTGATGCATGTGTGAATAAATGCTCCCAAAAAAGGGAGCACTTTAAGGTTTTAATCAAGGAACAATTTACCTCTAAAACCTTTCAGCCGTGAGCAATATTTTCACCTCTAATTCCGTTTAGGTATTTAGTAGTAAACTTGTGAAGATTTGGTAATAATTGTCATATTTGCAGACATCCTGAGAGGGAAAAAGGTTAAAGAAATACTTACATTTTGGTCAGATAATTTTGCTAAATATGGAAATATCAAGGAGCAGCTTTTTTCCAATCACTGTTTGAAGTCAGTGTTGTAAATGGCAATTTCAAGGCTGCTATCAGAGTAGGAGATTATTAAAATCCTTCTTGTTGTAATTAGTGTGAAATAAAGGCTGTAAAGGCTCTCAGAGAAAACATATTTATGTGTAGGCACCATCATAATGCATCAACACTTGACATCACCACTCTTTCTTCTGGAAGACCATTGTGTCACTGTTTTACTGCTCTTTATCAGTAAAAAGAAGCTTCTCAAAGAGAAAATTATTGCACTTTCTGCCTAAATCTGTCAAACTTCAGACCCGAAACTTCAGTTCTTCCTGAGCATCCTCTAAAGACATGGAAAGGTGCTTTTGGGAAGCTTTAGGATAATTTTCAGGGATGTTTGGGAGAGATGAGAATTCCAATAAGGGATTTATTTCATTATTCTCTATGTCAAAGTGACCCTCTGGGACTGAAACAACTCGGAATGTAATAATTTCCTGGTCAAATGATGTGGAAATTGGAGGCCCTCAGCCCTCAGGTCTGAGATCCTTCACTGGAAGGGCTTTTCCCCAAATCCTGAGGGAACAGGATGGGTGTGGATCCAGAGAGGTCCCGGGATCCAGGCTGGGAACCCTTGACAGCATTTCTGGAACCTGGAGCAGAACTGGAGGAGCCTTGAAGGTCCATTTCCAAAAAATTCCCTCAGACACATCCTCCCCCCTCGTGCTGTAGGAATGTTTCCTAGGGGTCAGTCCCAATGGATTTGTGCAGTTTTGCTGCCACAGGGGGATCATAAATGGGAATTTGGGATATTTTCTCCCCAAGGATGCCGGGGGAACCAAGATGTTCCAGCTGGAGATTGTTGGTGAGAAAGGAAACCAAAGGGATGCCCAAGTTCTTTTTAGAATTAATTTATCCCTCCAAGCAAAGGGAAGGATCCAGTGACAAAGGGAAAGGACAATTCCCAGCCAGCCAAGCCTGCTGACCTCTGGTTTGCTTTTCCCAGAGCTGTTCCACCTGGAATGAGTTCACCTAAGCCCAGAACCAGAGCTCAGAAAGAAGCCAGGTAACAAAATATTCCTAATCCTTCTGGAGGCTCCTTTGTCATTAAATCTCTTCATAATTGGCTGTGAGTTGGTCACGTAACTCCCCTGACCTCGGGATGGTCAGTGGAGCATTAAGGAAGAAAATTCCTCAGTTTTGGGGCTGTGCCAAATCCTCCTCTGCTGAGAGAGGCAGAGCCAGTCCCTCTCCTGGGCTGCTCTGCCAAGGCTGCTCCTGCAGCCCCAGCGCAGCCTCTGGGAGCTGCACCTGCCCAGGGCTTGGATACTGGAATCCTGGGCTATCCATGGGCAATCCCCATGGGCAAATCCAGCCTCTTCCATGGGCAATCCCAGCCTGTTCTATGGGCAAATCCAGACTGTTCCATGAGCAAATCCAGCCTGGTCCATGGGCAAATCCAGCCTGTTCCATGGGCAAATCCCCACGGGCAAATCCAGCCTCTTCCATGGGCAAATCCCAGCCTGTTCCATGGGCAAATCCAGCCTGTTCCATGAGCAATCCCCATGGACAGTCCCAGCCTATTCTTTGGACAATCCCTGGTCTGCTGCATTTATTCCCCCTCCCTTCATGGACAGCCCAGTGCTCATTTGTCCCAACACAGACATGTGGGCTCATCCACTTGTTTGAGGAGAATCCCAGAATGGTTTGGGTTGGAAAAGAACTTAGAGATCATCCAGTGCCACTCCTGCCATGGCAGGGACACCTCCCACTGTCCCAGGCTGCTCCCAGCCCCAGTGTCCAGCCTGGCCTGGGGCACTGCCAGGGATCCAGGGGCAGCCACAGCTGCTCTGGGCACCCTGTGCCAGGGCCTGCCCACCCTCCCAGGGAACAATTCCTGCCCAATATCCCATCCAGCCCTACCCTCTGGCAGTGGGAGCCATTCCCTGGGTCCTGTCCCTCCATGCCTTGCCCCAGTCCCTCTGCAGCTCTCCTGGAGCCCCTTTAGGCCCTGCCAGGGGCTCTGAGCTCTCCCTGGAGCCTTCTCTTCTCCAGGCTGGACAATCCCAATTCCCTTGGTGTTTCCCTATAGCCAGGTTCTACATCATCCCAGTCCTCTCTGTGGCCTCCTCTGGGCTCTCTCCAGCGAGTTCCTGTCCCTGCTCTGTTGGGGAACACAGAGCTGGCCCTGGTGCTCCAAGTGGGGATTCAGCAGAGTGGAGCAGAGGGACAGAATCAAAACTGTTCCATTCCCCTCTGAAATATCCCAAACTCTGCAGGAAAACTTGGATCTTCTCCCAGGAGAGAAGGGCAGCAGGTGCATTCCTGGTGTCTGCATCACTGCCATGATTATTCACGTTCGCTGCCTGTGCAATAATTCTATATTTGTGTAGGAATTTCACACTGCAGGGAGGTTTTAAATACTTCTGCTCTCTGCAGAGCTGATCCCAGCACGGAATGTACTGGGAAAGGAGAGGAATGAGCACAGTCAGAGGCACAGACCCTGGAAAGCACATCCATGTGTGCACAGCCATGGCCCACAGGAGCTCAGGAACAGTCTTTGCCTCCAGCTAAATTGGTCCTTTCTGGCTCTAAACACGCTCGGGTAAAATATCATCATTTATCTGCATTGCTGAGCTGGTGACATCAACACAACTCGTTGTGATTTTGGATTCTTTCCCTGCTGACCTCAAGGATTTAATTGGTTGGAAAGGACTGTAGATTTCTTCTGTCCACCTGCATTTCCCAGGACAGCTGAGGGGTCTCTGCTGAGCCGGCCCTTGGCTGAGGCAAGAAAAGCCTCAGATAATTCATTAGCAGCAGTGTGGAGATGGATTCTTTCTCATTTATCTCAAAATCTGCAGGAGCAGTTCCTTCCCTGGGGCCTCCCCATCCCTAAATCCCAGCCAGGACAAAGATGTCATGACAAGATTCACTGGAGGCTTAAAGCAAGACAAATATTTGAGTTTAGAATGTTGCCGTTTCCTGATGGGTCATTTCTATCCCTGAAGGGCCACACGGGGCCAACACAAACTTTTCCTTGTAGAAATGTTCAGTTTTGTTTGCAGAACTGACCAATTGTTTCAGATGGCAGTGAGATTAAGAGCTGTGCAATCCCCAGGTTTCCTTAAAACTAAGAAAAAAAAATCAGTACATCCTGTCCTCTGATTCCAGATATAAAAAACACCCACAACTTTTGGATTTAAGTGGAGAAAAGTCGATTTTTTTTTTTTTTATAAAAGTGGATTTAAATTGAAGGGGAATTGCCTTCCTTGCAGGTTTTGGGTTCTACTTTTTCAATCAGGACAAACACCCAGCATCATGCTCTGGCCTCATCATGACTAATTTCAAATTAAGCCCAGATAAGAAGCCAAACTAAAGGGTAATACAGAAATGGGAGGTTTTATCTCCAACTTTTCCTCAGTTTTGCTGTCTGAAACAGAAAAAAAGCAGTTGGCAACTCTCAAGACAGAGATTTGCTTGGACTAATATCTGTTTGTATGAACAAAATCTCAGAGTAATGTGATATAAGGCAGATTGATGTTCAACCAGAGAGGAACAAACATCCTTTGATGGTGCTTTTATCCCCTGAGTAAATAACACTAAGAAACTGCAGAGAGTCCTTTAAGACATTTCCTGCTTCTTTCTTGGATCATTCCCATATTAGAGACTCTCTGCTTCTTTGAACTCAATTTATATTTCTTCTAGTGGGGCTCAGAAAAATCCTTCCAGTTTGAAAATGCAAAATGGGAGGTGAATCAGGACGAGCAGAATATGGACAGATTGCTCTTCTTATACTTTTAAAGCCTGTGATTCCTGGATTGTTGTAAGAACTGCAAGAGGCAAGAAATGTAAGCCCCTACATTAATTTCAAGAAAGGCTTAGCGAGTTTTCTGCAATATTATCTGAACTCCTGCATTTGGAGAATTCTTTGCTTTCTGTATTTATTTATTCCCAGTTGGAATGGGCCTGTAGGGACAACACATGGCCAAGGTGAACCTGAGCATGAGCTAAGAGACAAACATAAATCAGGGTCATAAAACCAGAGAATTAAGGTTGGAAAAGACCCTTGAGATCATCCAGCCCAACCATTAACCCAGCACTGCCAAGGCCACCATTAAACCACATCCCCAAGTGCCACATCCACACCTTTTTTGAACAATTCCAGGAAGGTGACTGCACCACCACCACCCTGGGAAGCCTCTTCAGTGCTTTAAACCATGAAAAAATGTATCCTAATATCCAATATCTGAACCTGCCCTGGTAGAGTTTGAATCCATCCAGTGCCTGAAGGAGCTGGCAGGAAAGATGGACAGAGACAATTTCCAAGGGCTGGAGGGACAGGACACAGGGAATGGCTCCCACTGCCAGAGGGAAAATGGGAAATTGGACAGGAATTGTTCCCTGGCAGGGTGGGCAGGCCCTGGCACAGGGTGCCCAGAGCAGCTGTGGCTGCCCCTGGATCCCTGGCAGTGCCCAAGGCCAGGCTGGACACTGGGGCTGGGAGCAGCCTGGGACAGTGGGAGGTGTCCCTGCCATGGCAGGGGTGGCACTAGATGGGCTTTGAGGTCTCTCCCATCCCAAACCATTCTGGGATTCCATAATTCTCTGGTTTGCATGAGAAGAACAGGAAGCAGATTTACAAGAACCTGTCACAAATTCAGGAATTGGATCTACACAAGGGCCCTCAGATCTGGGGGGTGTCTGTACCACCAGGTTTTGTCCTTTTCATTGTCCATGATTTTCACTCCAATCCCCTAAATGCCTTTGTGACATCACAGCCTGGGAGTGGGACCATTACAGCTGGAAAAGCTCCCCAAGCCCAAGCTTTGAACCCCCCCGGGTGTGTCTTTGTCCCAGATCACCAACTCTGCTGCCCAGGGATGGCAGGGCTGAACACCCCACCTACCTCTCCCTCCATCCCAGCACCTTTCAGACCCACCTGGAGCTGAGTCAGGCCTTGGAACAGCCATGAAGCTTTCCTGGTTTTAGCTCAGAGTTTAAAAGAGGCTGAGGAGCTGGGAACAGCTGAGGAAGCCAAGCCAAAGTGTCTGTGCCACCAAACTGTGCACACAATGTCCCCTGCCATGGCACAGTGGGGGCACAGCCCTCTGTGGGATGACACTGTTGTGGTGTGTGTTTAATATTTATTCCTGGTTTTATTTGTTAATTGTTTCTCCATTTGTTCCCCCCACATTTTTTCAATTGGTAGATCCCTAAACTGCATTTTTCTTCTAATGGAAACTGCTTTCAATCCCCAGTTTGTCTGCCCCTCGTGTTTCCCTCTTTCCCCTCCTCTTGTTCCCGTGCTTTCCCTGCCTGTCACCATCCTTCTCCTGTCCATCACAGTCACCCTGCCCCTTCTTTCCAGAACCTTCCTTGTCAATCCACCCCTGGCCCAATATGAGGAGAGTCCAACCCCCTGGGTGTGTCAGGGTGTCACCCAAACCTCGACACCCCATTGGGGCATGTGACCTTCTCTCCCCTCCCACCTACCCCATCTGCATGTGATTTTCATTCCTTTTTTACACCCCTGTCGTTCCCCCATTGGCTTGAGGGTTGTATCCACCCCCGGTTTTGTCACAGTACAAAACCCAGCAGAGGTGTTTGGGGCTCTGGNACCAACCCACCCCTGGCCCAATATGAGGAGAGTCCAACCCCCTGGGTGTGTCAGGGTGTCACCCAAACCTCGACACCCCATTGGGGCATGTGACCTTCTCTCCCCTCCCACCTACCCCATCTGCATGTGATTTTCATTCCTTTTTTACACCCCTGTCGTTCCCCCATTGGCTTGAGGGTTGTATCCTCCCCTGGTTTTGTCACAGTACAAAACCCAGCAGAGGTGTTTGGGGCTCTGGATCTTGGTACACAATAAATGTCCCGGTTATTCCCCAGAGCCCCGTGCTGCTGCTGTTTATTCCTGTGTCAAACCAGTGATATCTGGGACCTGCAGAGCTCGTGGGGGACTGCTGCCCCCCAAAGTTGTCACCAGCCAGGAACGCACACCGCAACAGGGCACCACCAAAAGTGGGTTTTTATTGGAATTATGGCTCCTCCAAGGAGTAAGACAGGGCTTCTGGGAATTTCAAATTGTTTGCCAGACTAGAAAGCTTCAGAGTAAAAAAAAAAAAAAANAATGTCCCGGTTATTCCCCAGAGCCCCGTGCTGCTGTTGTTTATTCCTGTGTCAAACCAGTGATATCTGGGACCTGCAGAGCTCGTGGGGGACTGCTGCCCCCCAAAGTTGTCACCAGCCAGGAACGCACACCGCAACAGGGCACCACCAAAAGTGGGTTTTTATTGGAATTATGGCTCCTCCAAGGAGTAAGACAGGGCTTCTGGGAATTTCAAATTGTTTGCCAGACTAGAAAGCTTCANCTTTGATTCCATGGATGTGTTCGTTGTCTCTTTGCTCATGCTAAGGCTTGTCTCAGGCACATTGAAGATGTAGAGTGCAACAAACCCGGGAGAGCAAGGAGTGGGATCATGGAAAGTGCATGGATATCACAGCCAGTGCTGCCAGGGTGGGAAAGGAAGGGCAAACTCAGCTAAGAAATGGTATCAAATATTCAGGGATGGGGGGAAGAGGATCAGCCTGGCTGGAACCTGGGGGGAAACCAGATTAACACCTTTGGAACCTGGGACAGACAACCCAGGAGGGCTGCAAGGGATCCCAGAACCACTGAGGGTGGAAAAGGCCTCTCAGAGCACCAAGTCCAACTCTTCACCCAGCATTGCCAAGCCCACGACAAACCCGTGTCCCCAAGTGAAAAAGCCATTTTTCAGCCATCCCCAAGTGCCACATCCCCAAAGCTTTTTAATCCTCCCAGGGATGGTCACTCCACCACTGCCCTGGGC
>VZTB01002334.1:315622-333781 GCA_013397245.1 Thryothorus ludovicianus
TGGGTGTGTCAGGGTGTCACCCAAACCTCGACACCCCATTGGGGCATGTGACCTTCTCTCCCCTCCCACCTACCCCATCTGCATGTGATTTTCATTCCTTTTTTACACCCCTGTCGTTCCCCCATTGGCTTGAGGGTTGTATCCACCCCTGGTTTTGTCACAGTACAAAACCCTCTGCATGCCACCAGCAGAGGTGTTTGGGGCTCTGGATGTTGGTACACGATAAATGTCCCAGTTGTTCCCCAGAGCCCCGTGCTGCTGCTGTTTATTCCTGTGTCAAACCAGTGATATCTGGGACCTGCAGAGCTCGTGGGGGACTGCTGCCCCCCAAAGTTGTCACCAGCCAGGAACGCACACCGCAACAGGGCACCACCAAAAGTGGGTTTTTATTGGAATTATGGCTCCTCCAAGGAGTAAGACAGGGCTTCTGGGAATTTCAANCAAGGAAGAAGGCAGGGGTTCTGGGAATTTCAAATTGTTTGCCAGACTAGAAAGCTTCAGAGTAAAAAAAAAAAAAAAATCGCCCCCTTTTTTCTTCAGATAGAAGGAAAGAGGTAAAATCTTAAAATAATAGGATAAGTTCCCAACCAGCCTTAGGGGGTAATATCAGCTGCCTAAAATGATGGCAATTTTAAGATTCTCCAAGAAATGGTGTTTTTTTGGGCTACAGTTAAAGGTGTTCTCCAATCTTAGGGATTCTTTGATTCCATGGATGTGTTCGTTGTCTCTTTGCTCATGCTAAGGCTTGTCTCAGGCACATTGAAGATGTAGAGTGCAACAAACCCGGGAGAGCAAGGAGTGGGATCATGGAAAGTGCATGGATATCACAGCCAGTGCTGCCAGGGTGGGAAAGGAAGGGCAAACTCAGCTAAGAAATGGTATCAAATATTCAGGGATGGGGGGAAGAGGATCAGCCTGGCTGGAACCTGGGGGGAAACCAGATTAACACCTTTGGAACCTGGGACAGACAACCCAGGAGGGCTGCAAGGGATCCCAGAACCACTGAGGGTGGAAAAGGCCTCTCAGAGCACCAAGTCCAACTCTTCACCCAGCATTGNCCTCCTGTCCCTGTCCCTGTTCCCAGAGCCCGACCCCCCCCGGCTGTCCCCTCCTGTCAGGAGCTGTGCAGAGCCAGAAGGGCCCCCCTGAGCCTCCTCTGCTCCAGGCTGAGCCCCTTCCCAGCTCCCTCAGCCCCTCCTGGGGCTCCAGACCCTTCCCAGCTCTGCTCCCTGCTCTGGACAGGCTCCATCTCATGAGCAGCCCAGCACTGACCCCAGCACTGAGGGAGGTGGCCCAGCAGTGCCAGCACAGGGGTCCCTCTGTGCTCTGTCCCACATCATGGCTGGGACAAGCCAGGTTCTGTTGCCTTCTTGATCACCTGGCTCAAGCTCAGTCGCTGTCACCAACTCTCCCAGGACCTCTTCCCCTGGTCTGGGGCTGCAGGGGGCTGGTGTGGCTCAAGGCCAGGACCTGGCCCATGGCCTTGTTGAACCTCCCAAAACTGGGCTCACCAGCTGAGGGATCCCTTCTTGTAAACTGCAGAGCAGAATTTTCCACTGTGTCTGTGTCAGGTATGGAATAATCCTGGGATCTATCAGCTCCTAGGAGCTGGCATTTTATATTTCATTGGAACAGACTGGAAGGATCCAGCTAATTCAATGATGCCACAAAAGAAAGGCTCCCTTTGAACTGTGATGTTATAACTCATTAGACAAAGTGTCCTTACTTTAATTATTCCAGATG
Source organism: Thryothorus ludovicianus (assembly GCA_013397245.1). Classification (NCBI taxonomy): domain Eukaryota; kingdom Metazoa; phylum Chordata; class Aves; order Passeriformes; family Certhiidae; genus Thryothorus; species Thryothorus ludovicianus. The sequence continues at coordinate 317,366 of VZTB01002334.1, forward strand.
ATGGCAAAAAGATTAATTTAATGTTCTACACAAAAGATGTCAAGGTTAATGATTCAATCAGGAACAAAACTGCTGGCAGGGAGAAGCCTCCATATGAGAGATGTTTTGATATAAAATGGATAAAAAGAATTAAAGATTTAAGAATTGAAGATGGCACAATAACCCAACCTCCCCCACAAATTCTGTATTTTCCATTGAGGTTCTTCAAGTAAACAAACCTTTGCTCGCCCCGTTATATTTTTCTCCAAACAAATTCCCTCAGATCTTTATTTATTCCACAAAATGCTGGGAAAGAACCCTTCAAACATGGAGCTGGTTGCAGGGGGTGGTGTGAAAATCAGCCTGTTCAACGGCAGCGTGTGTCACCCAATCTGTCCCTTGGCTCTGTGCCTGCAGGGGCTGTGCAGAGCTGGGCTCAGGGTGGAATTTACAGCTCTAATTCATCCCACAGTCTCCGTACTACAGGAGCTGAGTGGAATGAAGGGTTTTTTCCAATCAAATCTGACTATTCTCCATGAGTGAAGAAATCACTGGGTTGAATACACCAAGGGGAACTCCCCCACTCTGGGAATTGTCACTGCTCTCTGAGATTCTCACTTCTGCTCAATTGGAGCAAATCCAGAGCAGGCCACTGGGATGTTCAGAGGGATGGAGCAGCTCTGCTGGGAGGAAAGGCTGAGAGAAATGGGAATGTTCAGCCTGGAGAAGAGAAGCTCTGGAGTGACCTCATTGTGGCTTTCTAGGAACTGATGGGAGCCTGCAAGAAACATGGAGAGAGACAATATCCAAGGGATGGAGTGAAAGGACACAGGGAATGGCTTCAAACTGAGAGAGAGGAGGGGTAGATTGGATACTAGGAAAAAATTCCTCCCTGGGAGGGTGGGCAGGCCCTGGCACAGGGTGCCCAGAGCAGCTGTGGCTGCCCCTGGATCCCTGGCAGTGCCCAAGGCCAGGCTGGACATTGGGGCTGGGAGCAGCCTGGGACAGTGGGAGGTGTCCCTGCCATGGCAGGGGTGGAACTTGGTGGTCTTTCAGATGCCTCCCAACCCAAGCCATTCTATGATCATATGGTCCTAATTAATTATAAAATCACTGCTAGGATCCTAATTCTAAACAGAGGTCTTTAGCAGAGCACTTGAAAGATGTTTAGATGTTTAATTAGGGATGGATTGAAGCCTCATTGCATTAAAATACTGACATGCTCAAGGCTGGGCTTTGGCCCAGGGATGGTCACCAGGGCCATGCTTTGCCTTGTCCCCAACTGCCACTGCAGCAGCTGGGCTTTGGGGGGAACAAGAACCGAGCTTTGGTTCCACAAGCTAAACTTGAGGTCTTTATCAGGTCCCTTGAACTTTTGAAATTGAATCATATAACTATGGAATATCCTGAGGTGGGAGGGACCCTCAGGGACCATCAGCCCAGCCCCTGTCCCTGCACAGACCCCTCCAACAATCCCAGCCTGGGCATCCCTGGCAGCCAAAAGTGTCCAAAGGCTCCTGGAGCTCTGGCAGCCTCGGGGCTGGGACCATTCCCTGGGCAGCCTGGGCAGTGCCCAGCACCCTCGGGGGGAAGAACCTTTCCCTGAGCTCCATCCCAAGCCCTGACACAGCTCCAGCCCTTCCTGGGCTCCTGTCCCAGAGCAGAGCTCAGCCCCTGCCCCTCTGCCTCCCCTCGGGAGGAGCTGCAGCCCCCGAGGAGCCTCCCCTCAGCCTCCTGTGCTCCAGCTGAACGAGCCAAGTGCCCTCAGCTGCTCCTCAGAGCCTTCCCCAGCTCCTGTCCCTCCTTTGGACACTTTCCAACAGCTTTGCATCCTTCTGGTATTGTGGTTACCATTTTCGGTTAAATCTGTAAAAACTGGATCTAAAATATACCAGAAAACCTCATTAGAAATTCCAGGACAGCTGACTGAGCCTCTGTTCCTTGTTGCTTTTTCCTTCTGGTAAATTTTTGCCCCTGAATTGCTCCAACAAAGCCCCAACACTTTGTGTTTTCCTGCTGCGTGGTGACGAGGGCTGACCTCTCTCTGCACTCCTCCCACAAAGGCTTTTGTGTTCCCATGTTGCTAAGGAGGGAAGACCTGGGAGCTCTGTACCTTGTTGGCTTTCCCTTCTCCTCCCTCATGCCCCAAAGTGCTCTGGGTGACTTCAGTCTCTACCCCTTGGCAGCCTCCACGAGAAGGAATGGATTCAGTATAGAATTTAATCTGCAGTGAAACAACAAGACAGAAGGGAATGGGCAGAGGGAAAGGTTTTCAATGCTCTGCTGTGAAATTACAACAATACGTGGTGGAACTGAGGTGCTGTTGAATTATCCCCCTAAAGGGAGCCCAGGCTGGGGCAGTGCAGGGCAGGGACACCTTCCTCAATCCCAGCTTGCTCCAAGTCCTGTCCAGCCTGGCCTTGGACACTGCCAGGGATCCAGGGGCAGCCACAGCTGCTCTGGGCACCCTGTGCCAGGGCCTGCCCACCCTCCCAGGGAACAATTCCTGCCCAAGATCCCACCCAGCCCTGCCCTCTGGCAGTGGGAGCCATTCCCTGTGTCCTGGCACTCCAGGCCCTTTCAAATTGTCTCTCTCTTTCCATCTTCCTTGCAGGCTCCTGCAGGCACTGCAAGGCCACAGTGAGATCACCCCAAAGCTTCTCTTCTCCAGGCTGGACGATCCCAATTCCCTCAGCCTTATCTTACAGCAGAGCTGCTCCGCCAGCACCAAACCCAGCAGGAAAACCACACCAAACTCATGAGGGTGCAAGTACAGGACAACCAATCCTGAGATAAACTTCTGGCTCAGCTTTAAAAATGTCTGAGCTGTAATTAATCTTTTATGATTGATGTCGTATTTTATTTCCACATGTTTTACTGCTTTGTTTTCTGAGGTTTAGGATGGCCTCTAGTGGCCCACAAGATGTGCAAGGTGAGACCCCGTTTGGTTTGGCTGAGCAGAGCAGGCACAGAGCAGGGACACGGGGACAAAGCCAGGCTTTGCCCAGAGAGCAGCCCAGGCTGGCACTGAACGAGCTCCAGACAGCAAATCCTCCTCTTGTCAGATATTAAATATTAGATCAGCTAGATAGGAAAAGGGGAATGGATTAAAGGTGAAGAAGGGGAGATTCAGATGGGCTATGGGGAAGAAATTGTTGGCTGTGAGGGGCTGAAGGACTGGCCCAGAGCAGCTGTGGCTGCCCCTGGATCCCTGGCAGTGCCCAAGGCCAGGCTGGACACTGGGGCTGGGAGCAGCCTGGGACAGTGGGAGGTGACCCTGCCATGGCAGGGGTGGCACTGGTTGACTTTAATGTCCCTTCCAGCCCAAACTATTCCATGGAAACCGACAAGATGCATTTTTCTCTCTGCAAACCAACACTGAGCATTTCCCAGCTATAATTTAATTTCTTCTCTCTGAAAAAGCTGCCTTTGCAGAATCTCTGCCTAATTAGTGCAGCAGGGACATGATCAGGTTTAAGGCTTGTGTTTAACAGAAATGAGATCAGTGAGCTCACTGTGGTCCCCAAAGGTCACATCTGAACATCTCCAGGCGCTGCTGGGACATTCAGGTACCTGAACATGGAGCAGGGCCAGAGGGAGTCACAGCCCAGTGGGTTCATTGCAAAGCTGGAAATCAGGAGGAAAAGAGGCTCCTGTTGTGGAACTCAGCCCAGTTCATCCCTCTGTGGTCAGAATGGAGCAGGGGAGGAGGTGATGAGCATCCCAATCTCCTCCAGAATCCTGGCTCAGCACATTTCTGCCCCAAGTCTGTTCGAGTTGGATTTTAATCACAAAAATCACACAGGAATATTTTTTTCCATTAGGAATTTCCTTTATTTGAGGAAAAAGTGGTGTGAGGGAATGTTCCTGCAAGGCCAGATCATCTCCATGTGCTCTGGGAGAGGTTTTTGGGGGGAAGGACCCCCTGAGTAACCACCTGGCTCCTCTCTCACAGTCATTTTGTGTCCCCAACACATTTTCTCATGGTCAGTAATGGAAATGATGCTGTTGGAAAATTTGTCCGAAATTCATCCCATTAACTCCATTATTCATTTACTGATTTAAAATCCAAATACTTTTCCATTAATGCTGCCACAACCCCATTTTTACACCTGAAATTTCCCCAAACAAAGCCTTGTCCAGGCCATGTGGGTGCTCCTGAGGTTTTGAAATGAATTCCCAACCTAAAGTGCATTTCTGTACCTGTAGTTCAACCCACTGGGCCCCCAGTTCTGCCCAGATAACAACAACTTCCTAAACCAAGGAGGGTTTAAGGTGTGTCAGCAGCTCAGCCAACCCACCTCAGCTTGCATTACCCGAGTGACTTCCATAACATTTGGAATTTGCTTGCAGAGGGAGCAGAGTCGTGAGGAGCCCGGAACAACCTCTCACTTGGACAAGGAGTCTCAAGGCAACAACATGACTTGGAAACGTTGCTCTGGACAATATTTGACACAAAATATATTGATAGTCCTGGCATTTTATTTCAGCACGTGCACAGCAACAGGTAGGATGGACCTTGTGGTAATTTTTTCATGGAATGCTCCAGGGAAACTGAGATTTTAATGGAGGTGGAGGGTGAGGATTTTTTTAACAGGAATTATGAATTTGAATTTATAGGTCAAATCTATATCTAAGTATTTTTAAGTTGGACTGATTATTAGCAGAGTGAATTTAAAAACTCCTGAAAAATATCTGTACCTGCACGTGCAGGCAGTGCAGAGGAAGGGACTCAAGGCAGAAGGTAATCAAACACTTTCTAATCATTGTGGATTATTTTGGGGATGAAAAAGAGTAAAAAAAAAAAAAATCCCAAATAGCTGAGACTTCAGCATATTCCCTGTGGTGGGTGTGTTTTCAAAACTGTACAAGGGAACAGGAGTGAGGACTCACACAGTCACACTCACGTTGGATCCTTTGGAATTGGAAGTTGTCCTTGCTGTTTTTCCTTCTGGGCACCCAAAGGAAGGAGATCTGAATCTTTCAGATCTCAGACTGAAAAAAGGAAAATTTAGGAAAGATATTGGGCAGGGATTGTTCCCTGGCAGGGTGGGCAGGCCCTGGCACAGGGTGCCCAGAGCAGCTGTCGCTGCCCCTGGATCCCTGGCAGTGCCCAAGGCCAGGTTGGACACTGGGGCTTGGGGGACCCTGGGACAGTGGGAGGTGTCCCTGCCATGGCAGGGGTGGCACTGGATGGGATTTAAACCCAAACCACTCCATGATTCCATGAATGGACCTGGATCAGGCAGCAGTGAGGCCCAGTTTTTTTCTAGGAAAAGTTCAGGGAGAGACTTTTTAACACCTGCTGGGATTGTGCCCAAATTCCATTCTTTGGATGAGCACAAACCCCAAACTCATGATCTGCATTGATTTCTTTACCCTTGACTGCAAATATCTGATATCTGAAAGTTTGAGCACAAGAAAAAAAATGTGCCTCAAATTTCTTCCTACATAAACCTGTCTTAATGCCTCAGCACTCAGGGGTAAAACTTCAGTCAAGTCTAGGAAAACAAGAATATAAAAATTATTGTGGTATAGGAAATAACTTCTAGAGAAAAGGTTTCATTGTATTTTTAAAGCCCTAACCCCCTCAAATTTCTCTCACATAAATGTTCTGCCAATATCTGACATCATAAAATGCTTGAATTAGGAGACTAAAGCAACAGCCGTGGGGTGGAAATTCAGAATTGAAACAAAAAAAAAAACCAACAAAACAAAATGAGAAACTCTTTTGCATGAGATTATAAAACAAACAAACAAACAAAAAAGCTTAAATCCAGAAAGGTTGGATGGGGTTTGGAGCAACCTGGGATAGTGGAAGATGTCCCTGCCCATGGCAGGGAGTGGGACTGGATGAGCTCTAGGATCCCTTCCAATTAAATTCTTTCTATGATTCTATAAATACATAATTTATTGCAGAGAAGCCTCTGTGGGGCTGAGGAGGAGCTGCTCCCTCCAAAGTGCCTCCCACTCCTGGTACTGAAGAGAGGGATTCCAGTCCCTGGCTGGAACAGTCTTGGCTCTGCTACATCCAATGGCATTTGGAGCAGATGGATCAGGAGGCCTGGAAAAGCAGCAAGCTCAAATCTCCCCCAAAATTCCAAAATCACACAGAATCCTGGAATATCCTGAGCTGGAAGGGATCCTCAGGGATCTTCAGTCCAGCCCCTGTCCCTGCACAGACCCCCCAACAATCCCAGCCTGGGCATCCCTGGCAGCCAAAGGTGTCCAAAGGCTCCTGGAGCTCTGGCAGCCTCGGGGCTGGGACCATTCCCTGGGCAGTGCCCAGCACCCTTTGTATTTAATTAAATCAATCTATTAATTAACTGAAAAAATAAGAAAAAAAGAAATTACAGAAGTTTTCTCATATTCCTAATCCTTTGATTTCTGCTGCTTGCTGAGCCCTCTCTGTTTCCAGCAGGTCTCGGGAGGTTGGACCTCGGCGTGAAGGACCCGGCAATGATCCGGGAGAAGCTGCCCGGGGCCAAACCCCCCTCGCTGGGATTTGTGGCAGCATCAGAGGGGGACAGCGGGTCTGGAACGGGCACAGGGACAGCCCTGGGTGACAAATTTCTGCCCTGGTCCCCTCTCCTCGTGCAAAACACCGTGGATGAGTTGGCCCCACAGCCCCTCAGCCCCTCCCTGGTGCCCGCAGGGCCCTCGAGCCCAAAGCCCCCTGTGGCACAAAGGGCACACACAACGCTGTCCCCCTGCCACCAGGATGACACTGAGGACCCTCCCCAGCCTTCCCCCATTGCAGCCCTCGAGGCTGAAGGATCTGCTCCCCTTCCAGCCCTGCACATCTCCATCAGTGCCAGAGCCCGGGGTCTGCAGCGCAGGAGGAGCAGAACCTGGGACCCTTCTGCAGCCGCCCTTTGGGCACTGACAGGACTGGTGGCACCTGACACTGGGGACACTGGGGATCCTGGAGGGACCCCCTCATTCCTTGGCTCCAGGGGGCTGCCCAGACCCACTCGGTACACGAGGACTGAGTGCAAGAGGCCACTGAGCTCCAGGGACACCTCTGGGATGGACGTCCTGGCCTGGCTGCAGAGCATCGTGGCAGGTGAGGGCTTTTATGGATTTATTAAGAGGGATCAGCCGATTATTTTATTTTATTTAGTGTTTGAAACAGTTTATCTGGGAGCAGATCATCATCTTTCTAGTGGAAGGTATCCCTGCCCACGGCAGTAGAGGAATGAGATGCTCTTTAAGGTTTCTTTCAACCCAACCCATTCTGGGATCCTGTGAACTGTCTTTTTTCTGAAGTGTTTTCTCTCTTCTCCCATGTGTTCATGCCCCTCAAACTGGGGAGATTTCGCATGATTTTCTGGAAACATTTCCTCTGTGGTGCATTATCTGTGTCTGCTTACTCCCCCAGATATTCTCCCTGGGCTGTGGAATTGTTTCAGCTCTCCACTGCAGGCTCTGCATTCCCCCACGCAGACCAAGGGATGTTGGGGTCACTCAACAGCCAGAGGTTTTTGTTTGAGCACCCACTCACAGGAAACATTGTCCAAATTCTCCTTTTAGCTTTCAACATTGAGTCATGTTCTAATTTTAGGGAGTCACCTGCGTCACAGGTGGGTTTGGGAGTGGGGCACACCTGGCAGAGGAGCTGCTGGGAGGATTTCTGTTCAGACAGTGGCCATGAACTGAGATGGTGCCTTAATCCAGAAGTAAAGGAGAATAAAACAGGGGGAACCACTTCCACAGCCCTGGGATGGTTTGGATTTCAAATGCAGTTCTCAGTTAATGCCAGCAGAAGGAAGTATTTGGTTACAAAACCAACTGGTAAAACCTGATAAATCAATCAGAGTTTAGTGAGCATTCATTGACACGGGACAGGCAAAGAATGAAAGTTGTTATGTTTCTCAAGCTGCTTCATTCCCACTGAGCTTTCCTCTGCCCCAGCAGCACAAGTGCAGGAGTTATCCCAGTTTCAGTGCTGAAGTTCTCTTAAGGAAGTTAATTCCTGGTTCAAACGGCAGGTTTAGAAAAGAAATTAGAAATTAACCCACAGCTTTTCTTAAGGTGCTGCATTCCTCCCAAGCCATTGAGGCTTTCCCTTCACTTTCATTTACTGGGTGAAATCAGGAGTGTGTGCAGCCAGGTGTCCCTGCCAGGGAGGTGAAAACTTCTGATAAGAGGAAACGAGGCTGGATTATGTAAATGTGACTGCAGAGACATCATGAAAAAACAGCTTTTGTTTCAAGGGCTTTCATGTCATCCCCTGCAGCAACCATCACCTTTATATCACAAAGGTGTTTGGGATAGAACCCGCTGCCACGAGGAGGTTTTGCCAGCAAAAAATTGAAATCTTAATTTTTAACAGCATCAGGCTTCCCTCTAGGTGCAGGTGTGTGGAGTTCTTCTATCCAGGATTTTGGGACTCAAACTAAAATAAGTAGAGTCCACCAGACTGTTTGTACTTAAAATTCCAAGTGAAATCAGGGGTTTGTGCCTTTTTGCTTAACCTTGGAGACCCCCAGAATCATCCCCAAAGCTCCTTTGTTTCAATTTTATTGTTTTATTTAGGTCTGGTTTATTTACCTCCAAAGCTGGGATGATTTTCCCCCTCCCCTCCAATTTATCAACCTTAAAGCCAGAGACAGATCACGTCAAAGAGGCGACCCAGGCAGAAATGAGTCGTGAATCACAAATTGTTTCTCCCTTAGTAACACTTGAGGAAAGGTCAAGGATGTTCAATTTACCCAATTCTTGCACAACCAGGTGGGAACGGGCGCACGTCAGTCCCTCACGTCGGGACAGGTGTGCTTGAGGTAATTTCAGCAACTCTGGGAGGAACTTTTAATCTTTCTGTGTTATCCAAGCAATGAAGAGGGTCTTTGTGTCACAGAAATTTTACAGAGAAATGACATTTGTGTGAATGAATCCAGGCTTCTAAAGCCTATTTAGTTCCTCAGTTAGGAAAACTGAGTTTATATTAATTTTGTTATTAATGTATATACCAGGGGTTACTGGTTCTTTACCTGTGAAAAAGGTATTTTTAATATAAATTATCTCCAGCATTTACAAAAAAAAATCTTGGCTATTCAAAGCAGAACTGTCCCCTACAAGCTGTAAAAGTATAAAATAACTGTTCAGTTCAATCAGTCTAAACATTTCATTAATAACTCATAAAAACCTCCGAGTGAGTTAGAATTGCTTTCGAGAGAATTTCCAGGTCATCCAGACAAACATTTACTTTTCCTCAGGCATCTGTTGGAAAACTGTCCCTCTAAACCTAGAACTGAGCCAGTGATGAGGCCTTTCCATCAGGGATTAAAAAGGTTTTGGGCTCTTCCTGAATGCAGGGTTTAGTGAGAATTAAATAAAATGTTATGGAAAATGCAAATAAGAATTTATTTATTTTTCTTGGGTTCACCTTGAACAAGAAATGTGGGGTTTGGAAGAGGTGTGAGAGGAAAGAGGAACAGGATTCTGGAAAGAGAACAGGGACCAGACTTGAGGGATGAAGAAACCCAAACCTGAAGAGAGTCTGTTCACCTGTAGATCAATCCTGACCAAGAAAGAAAAGGATAAAGCATCAAACCCAATATTGGTGATGGCTCAAAATAATTGGAGACCTTTTTAAAATTTCTTCTGGGTTCAGGGGTGTGGCAGTTCCTCCTTAAACTTTACCCGCTGTCCCACGGGTCTGCAGGAGGCACACGTGGATTTCTGGATTTTATCCCTGGGGTTCACCCCTGGGCATTCCCCCAGAGTTCTCCTGGATCCCTTTGTCCATTCTCCAGGGGAGAAATCCCAGGGGATGCCTGAGACTGTGCCCAGCTGTCAGTTTGCAGTTTTGGCAGTGGATGTTCCTCTGATCCCCAGGAACGAGTGCTGGGCAGGAAGGATGAGCCAAAGGGGCTTTTCTTATCAATCACCCCGAGCTCCTGCTGCTCACAGCGACCCACAGGGAGCATCAGGAAATGTTTGCTCGTCATTCAGACCAGAGCTTTGTGCTGCTGAAATGTAAACTCCGAGCCCAGCCAAGCTCCTGTCTCCGTGCCCACCCTGAACTTAAATATCTGCCAGATGAATGTGTGCTTGTGGCCTTCCAGGGTGTAGGCCTGTCCCCATTCCTGCTCATTTCATGCTCAGATTCACTCCCGCTGACCTTTTCAAGCAGAGAGTTTCTTATTTACCTTCCCTAGAGGGAAAGTACCAGGTTCTAATTAGAAAATCCTCGGGCTGTCAGGGGCAGGTGTGGCCCAAGCCTCCACCAAGGGCTGGCGTTATGCAAGGGGCTGGAGTTTAAGAACATTTCCCCCTTGACCATCGCACTCATCCCGTCCCCTCCCGTGTGAGGGTCACACCTGTGCTGCCCAGAGCTGCAGGTCCTCAAGGGAGAATTTGGGAAAATTTGTCAGGAAAAATTCCAATTTTGTAAGAAAAGAAAAAAAAAAAGGATGGATTGGACGATAAATTTATCCCGATCGAAGATGAAGGTTTTTTGTGTTGTCATTGTACTGTGCTGTTGTTTTGGTAAGTAAAATTTATTTAATTATTTCGTTTATTAAATACTTAATTTATTTTTTTACCTAATTGAAAAAATTGTCTAGTTTGCTTTTTTATTAGAAAAACTCTGTCAGTATATTTTTGTAGTCAAATAAATGGCGACCACTAAAACTAAAACCAAACCAGGTTTTATTCCCATCTAATCACTTCCAACAAGATTGATGATTAAATCTATCCAGAATTTATGATACAACTGAAAAAACCCAAATCGCTTTGGAGTCATGGGCTGATCTTGCTCGTGGTATTGCCAATTTTTAACACTTCTACTCATCAGTTAAAAGAAGAAAAGAAGAGAGAGAACAACATTTATTTTTCAGATTTATTGAATATAAATACAGAGGAATTGCCAAAGCTGAGCTGGTCTAATTTCATGTAGCAAAAGCCAAAATATAAATTGCAACATTTGCTTTAGCACATAAAGTTAATTTTGTTTTCTGAAAAGAGATGAATGAGAAGTTAATATTTACTTTATAAACGGCTCATTCCTCAGCTGAGTTTTGAAATCATAAAAAGAGGCGTGGGGAATCCAAGTCATAATTGTTAATAGAAAATAATCGAGCTAAAAGTATTTTGAGAATTTTACAATATTTTCCAGTTGTATCCTTTTTGAAAAAGTGGATAAAAATGACATTTTTAATGGCAATGAAATGACAGAGGGTCTGGAGTGCTCCAGTCTCTGAAATGATATTTCTTATAACATAAAAATTAGCTTTGGAAATGTCTCTGAATTTAAAATCTAGAAGGCATTTAGTCATCTAAAATTTCAATTATTTTTTTTTTAAATCGAGCTGGAATTAATTGACTTCTGTATGGAAAAGCAGTTTTGTGGTAGTGGTTACTCAAAAGTTTATAAATTTAGTTTTATGGAAGAAATAGGATAGTTAGGACTTGAAGTCCCAGTGACTTACAGAACTCTCCCAGGATTAATTAATTAATTAATTAAAATTATTAGAGACATTTTAAGTGCGTTGGTGCCAACATATAAAATGCCTTTGTTCTTACAACCAGCAGCTTAATTGAAATTAGTTTTAAATTAAAGGCAATTAAGTTTGCTTTAATTCTGAATTAGAGGAGAAACACTGGAGCTAAACATTGCTTTACAGCATATGGGCTCAAAAACACTTGGAGTTTTTAATATTAATAAAATTATGCTAATTTCAATTAATTTACCATGTCTTGGTAAGATTCAGGCTGGGTTTTTTTTGTCTGAGCTGGTGAATAGAAATCTGCACGAGGATTCCTGCCCAGAGGCAGATTTTAAGTGCAGGTAGATGTGAAAATATTTCACTTTCCCCTCTGCACTGCAAAAGAAATCCAGCTTTGATGCAGAGCACGGAAAGTCCTGTTAGGAATTTCTGACTGGGACCAGGAAACCCCAGTCAGAAATTGCTGCTTTGCAGGGAGGGAACTTTGATATTCTGGTGAATCCTCGGTGGATTGATCAAATGTTCCTTTGGAAGGACAAGGGTCACTAATTCTAGAGTTTGCAATTCAGTCTGAAGATTTTAATGTCTGCAAAATTACTGCTTAAATATGAATATATCCAATTGTATATATTATATGTGTGTATATATATTATATATATTATATAAAATGAATATATCCAATTAGTGTTAGAAATGTGTGGTTCCAGGCTGCTTCCCAGAGGAGTTGGGGTACAGAGAGGTGGGATATGGAGAGTTTAGCTCTGTGAATCACCAGATCCCTCTGCCAGGGGAGTGTTGGTACCCACTTTCAGTATTCTGAAAAATCTCTCATAACAAGTCCATCAGGCATGGCCAGGAATGGCTTAAAACCTCCAGGCAGTACAGAAAAAAAGGAGGAATTTAACAATTCTCTAGATGTTCATACAGCAAATAATGTATATGTTAATATAGAAACTAATACTTAAAAATATTAATGCATCAATGTACAGGGATTCCAGTTTTACATGAAAAAAACTACTTATAACTGACATTTATAGAGACCTGTATCCTTTTTTGAATTAAAAAAAAAATATATATAGACATACATATTTATACACAGATTGATATTGACATTGATATATATATATATATTTAGAGTTATAGTTACTATAGCACAGAATGGTTTGGATTAGAAAGAACCTTAAAACTCATCCAGCCCCACCCCTGCCATGNCCTCCAATGTTTTTCTGTGCATCCTTAATTCTGAAAACTCTGCAATGTTCAATATCGTGGCTATTAATGTGCATAAAAAGGACAAGGACAGGTCTGTGAGTAGGAACAAAGCTTGAGGAGCTACCACCAATTTACTCATTGCCACATGGCTGCTCTTTCCTTTCACTGACTCTTCTCTGACCTGCCTTTCTGCTCTAACAGTGACATTACCACACCTGTTATTTGTAATATTCTGCTATTTTCTAAGCCCTCTCATGAACAAAATACCAGAGCATCACTTGATTGAGTCTGGAATCCAGAAAGACAACAAAGATTTAGTAATGAGGAAGAGACAGGGCATTATTTTTGTATATAACAGACAGAGCTGGGCCTTGCTCTGGGCTGGATCACAGGTAACAAGTCCTGCTGAGAGGGTCAGTGCTTTGCTTTGCACGGTGCTCGTGTGGCCACACAGCCCTTGACAGTGCAGGTGGCTCCAGGGGGGTGCACAGCAAACTCAGTGAGTGCAGATACAACAAACACCTGCAAAAAACCCCACGGAAACTCTTCCCTTCCATTGTCCACCTGGTGGGTTGTGACAACAAAGAGCTTTGGTGGGACTCTACCTGGCTCAGGTGAGACTGCAGAGCTGCCCTCAGCTTGGGGGTCCCAGCACAGGAGACAGAGTCCAGAGGAGGCACCAAAGGGATCAGAGCAGCCCTGCTGGGAGAACTGGGGTTGTTCAGTCTGAAGAAGAGAAGCTTTGTGTTGACCCTGTGGCCTTCTAGAACCTGAAGGGAGCCAACGAGAAAGATGGAGAGAGAGAGAAAGAGATTTTTTTTCAAGGGCCTGGAGTGACAGAATGAGGAGGAATGGCTTCAAAGTGATAGAGATGAGCTATTAGGGGAAAATTCAGAGGGTGATTAGGCCCTGGTACAGGATGCTCAGAGCAGCTGTGGCTGCCCTGTCCCCTGGCCTGGAAGTTTCCAAGGCCAGGTTGGAGCACCCTGGGATAGTGGAAGGTAGGGATGAAACAAGATGGGCTTTAAGGAAGGGAGGAACCAAACTATGGCTAAACTGTGATTCCATGATGCCATGAAGTTTTTTGTGAGGGTGCTGGGGTGTGAGAGTGATTCCTTACATTTGAAAGAGCTTGGTCTGAGTCCCTCTCTCCCTTTGCCCATCCTTCCCCTCCTAACGGCACTACCTGAGGCAAGATGCCAGCCCTGCTCATTTCCTGGTGGGTGTCAAGCCCGAGCATTACTAACGAGCCTGGAATGCTTTACCAGAAGAGAATCTCCTGAGGTGACAAAACCAACCTGACAGGGGAGAGACCAGGGTGTGATGCCAGTGACAAATTATTAACAGAATGAGCCCCTCCTTAGAACCACACCATAGAGATGGTTTGGAACATTTGTGTGCACCTCAGGGGAACAGGGGAATTTAATTGGGGTGACAAACCCATGGCTATTGTGTTGTCGTCACTGAAAGAGCCATGGATGAATGGCAGATTTTTTTAGGTGTTGCCAATTCAGAAAGCTTTAAAAAAACAGATCATGACTATGTAATGCTTACATAAAAAGCATCTGGAAAAATGTTGGACTTGTTCAGAGTGTTCTTCTTGACCCCTATATTCACCTATTTAGTTATCTACTACTCCTTTGATATCTGGGAATTACAGACATAATGTCCCTCAATGAAATATTATTTAAATCCTAAAACAGTTCTCTATTCTTGAGAACACGATTTCTCATTCGAAAGGGAGGAGTTTGGGGAGTTCTCTGCTAACTAGCTTTACTGCAAAAAGCAGAAGAATCTTAAAACTAATTACTAAAAAATAATAAGACTATATAATATAATAAAGTGTTAAGAAGTAAGAAAAGGAACAAATTGGTACAGCCTGATTCAATTTCTTTTTGGACAAAAGGTTTCAGCCAAAGGGAAACCCTCAGCTGGCCTAAGAACTTAATCAGAGAATAAACTTTAACAGTGATTGACATAGCACTTTAAAAGAAGAAATAGTCCAGGGTAGAGGCAAATCCTCATAGATTGCTGTTATTGTTCTTTTCTAGGTTTGGATTAAAAAAATCCGTAACAATTTATGCCTAGCAGTAAGTGAGGTCACATTTTAAATGCCATCAGTTCTCCACCTTAGGGTCAGTTACTCCTAAATAACTTGAAAGATTATCTATGGAATGATAAAAGTTAGGAATTTTGCAACTAATTTGGAAGACAGGATTAAAAGTCAAATAATTAAGAAAAAAAATGAATGCTCCTCCAAATTGCAGTGGAGGAGACTGGGATACCTGGCACATGCAAATGCACGTGTTCAGCTGTAAAGAACATTCTGGTTTTATTGTTCTCTGAAGATCTCTTCAGAGAACCTCCAGACATGTCTATTGATTTGAGTGCGTGAGGAAGCAGATAAAGTGCAAGAGATTTTGTGATAACGCCATTGCTGAAGGGGTAAAGGTCCAGTGATCACTCAGTGTGTTGGCCTGAGTCCAGAGGCCACCAAGATGAGCAGAATGACAGAGCAGCTCTCATAAGGAGCCAGGCTGAGGCAACTGGGACTGCCCAGCCTGGAGAAGGCTCCAGGGAGACCTTAGAGATCCTCCCAGTAACTAAAAGGGCTCCAGGAGAGCTGGAGAGGGACTTGGGAGAAGGGATGGGGGAAAGGACACGGAGGAATGGCTTCAAGCTTAGAGAGGGTTGATTTGGGATGGGTATTCGGAAGGAATTGTTCCTTCTGAGGACGCTGGCACAGGGTGCCCAGAGCAGCTGTGGCTGTCCCTGGATCCCTGGAAGTGTCCAAGGCCAGGCTGGACACTGGGGTTTGGAGCACCCTGGGACAGTGGAAGATGTCCCTGCCCATGGCAGGTAGTAGAACAAAATGATTTTCTGGATCCCTTCCAAAACCAACTGTTCTGTAACCTTATACTAATGTTATACTGGGCAGTTCTTGATCAGCAAATGATTCATCAGTTGCTTCACTAATTAATATTCAATGAGATCTAAATAAAGGGACATATTTCCAATAAAACCTGGAAAACCTGGATAAAAGAAAGCTCCAAAGTGTGACCTAGAGAAAACAGAAAAAAAGCAGAAAAAGAGTATTTAAATAAAAAACAGATACACAGGAATTAATTTCAATGACATAGAGAATTAATAAGAGCAGAGGTTTTCAAAATCCACCTAAAAAATAAACTTATATTACAGGAAATTCACAGCATGAAAATAGAACAACTTCTGCTACCACCTCTGCTCATCCTCTGAACTCTACTCTGGAGACCAAGTCACAAACCCAAACCACAACTACACCGACCCCCAGACTGTTGGGCACAACCTCCACTGATGCAGTTACGGTCATGCCCACACTTGAGGCCACTGCTGTGACCACATCCATGATGATGGAATTCCCCACCTCTTCTCCAAAGAATGCATCTTATCATGAGACAACAGCTCCAGCCCCTTCAACTAGAGCAGAGAGGTCTACGTTGGAGAAAACATATACAGTCCTCTCAAACACAGAAAAAACTTCAAGTTCACAGACATCAGGCACCAAGACAAACCATTCTAACAACACTGAGATATACACTCATGATCAGGTCACCTCAGAAGCAGCAGAGACAACTGTGACCAAAGCAGTTCCTGCACAAACACCATCATCCTCTCCAGAGACAACCCCAGGCTCTACCGTAAAATCTACTCTGAATATGAGCTCTACTCAAATGACAAGCTCATCACCTCACACCACAAGGACAGTTAGAACAATTCCATCAGAAACAACCTC
>VZTB01002337.1:0-13155 GCA_013397245.1 Thryothorus ludovicianus
TGCCCCAGCTGGCTTTAACTGCTGGCCCATTAACACAGGATATCCAGTCCCCCTGCCCTGAGGTTATGAGGGATGGGTCATGGAGGAGATGAAGAACACTGCTCCTCCTGGTTTCAGCAGATGGTGGTAGAACACATCTGGTTACATCTTGCACTGCAACCTAAGACAATCAGTAAGTACAAAAATTAGAGTGTATAGCTAGCCACCTGTGAAGCAGAGTTTTTATCAACTATTAAACTCCAATGAACTATAACCTNCTCCAAGGAACGATAACCTGCGAGGAGAACTTCAAGAGGTTCAAAAAGGCCAAATACAAGGCCCACACATGTGTCAGGGCAATCCCAAGCACACACTTAGGAAGGACTTGCAGGTGATGGTGAATGAAAAGCTGGTCATGAGCTGTCAATGAGAGCTCTGAGCCCAGAAAGCTAAACACATCCTGGGCTGACTCCAGAGCAGTGTGGGCTGCAGAGGAAGGAGGTGATTCTGATCCTCTGTTCTGCTGTCAAGAACCACCTGATCCTCTGCATCCAGCTCTGAGGTCCCCAAGATATGAAGGACATGGACCTGCCAGAGCAAGTCCAGAGGAGGCCACCAAGAGACTCAGAGGGCTGGAGCACCTCTGCTATGAAGAAAGACTTAAGAGAGTAGGAGTTGTCCAGCCTGCAGAAGAGAAGGCTCTGGGAAGACTACAGCACCTACCAGTACCCCTAAGGGAACCTATGAGAAAACTTGAGAGGGACTCTGTTCCAAGGACATGCAGTGACAGGACAAGGGGGAATAGCCTTAAATTGGTATCAGGAAGAAATTCCACACTGAGGGTGGTAAGGAACTGAAACAGGTTGCCCAGAGAAGCAGTGGCTGCCCCTTCCCTGGAAGGGGTTGGATGGGTCTCTGAGTAACCTGGTCTAGTGGAAGGTGTCCCTGCCCACAGTACAGGGCTTGAACAAGATGATTCTTAAGGTCCTTTCCAACTCTAATCATTCTATGATTACAAAACCCAAGGAAAAGTTACAGAGTTCAACAGTAATGTCAATTTCTTCAGCACTGTTCATGACATTTAGCAACTTTCTTTTGAGTTATCAGTACCATATCTTATAATCATATGTCTTCCTATTAGAATTAATGTATCTCCTACTACAATGAAATCAGGCAAAAATCTAAATCAAATTCCTCATCATCATGTTTAATCTGTAGAGGAAAATATCAATGCACACTGAATACATAAGACTTGTAAAATGTATGTTTTTGGACTCAAAGCACTGCTTACCCTCCATGGCAGGAAGCTGTCATCACAACTTCTACCAACACACCTCCCTGAAGCTGCTCCCAGTAACTTAGTGAATAGTTAATGACATTTCAAGGAGAAAAAAGAGGAATGAAAAGGATATTTTAATTAGTAAGATTAACACACATTAAAGGACATATATTTTGCAAGTCACCACATCACATAAAATTTCTCATATATGTTATTGCAAAAGCCTTAGAAGCAAAATGTTGATAAAGCATCTAGACAATAAATTGCTGCTTCTGAAATAAATGTGTGAAAACAAATTCCAGTTTAAATGCTGCTTCAGAATATTATTGTACAGGGAAAGTCTTTAACTTCTTTATCAAAAATTGTTCTATGCTGGAAGGAAGAGAATACTCTGAACATCTATGTCTGTAAATACCTGATAGTGATTTAACTTATTTGTTTACTTTTGTAATTCAGTCTATTTAATTGAAAGATTGAAAAATTTCTATTTGTTTGCAGAAGCATGAATATGATTTCCATACATTTTTAACATACATTATAGAAATGCTGAATTTAATGTTAATGTCCTGTACTGTGCACCACAGCCCCACAGCATCATGCTTTTTCCCAGCATATCCTAATCTATGGTACAGCAGTGTTCCCCACAGTTTTTCACATTACTGCCAGACTGCTATCATCATGCACAATCCTTTCCTTTCCTCTCCGATATTTGAAAAATCCTTATTATACAGCACAAAAGTGAATTTCATGCTTGAAGTTTATGATGTCTCAACAAGAGGTAAAGGACAGAGGGACATTTTTCAAGTTACTTTTAAAATGTTCAGTTGTACAATGACAGTGTATTTATTTTGGTTTGACAGTCAAGGAAAAATACCTTTCAGTCATAATTTGACCAAGAAATTAGGGTGACATGGGATTGGAGGGTGCTACCCAGGTCATCAAGTTTCATATCATAGTGCTTCTCGGTGATTTCAGAAAAACCTTAACAGAAAACAAATTGACATCTGATTTCTTCTCCTGCTAAACTTTTTACTCTAAGACTGGTAAGATGCATTATTAACTGAACTAAGTACTGGTTTTTATGTAGTGACTGTGCTGTATTTTTTCCATGTATTATCTTCTTTGTTATAGAACAAGCATTTTGCAATTCACAGCTAAGTTTCACTTTTTATCTAAGTAGACGCCCCCTCTGTATATACTAAATTTCCCCTCATAATTAAAACTTTGTTTATTTTGGCTTTTTCTTTTTTGGTTTGTAAAACTAGATTTCCTAAGCAGTACTTCAGATAGGGAGATGATACTAATGTATCACATAATTTACTAGGAACTTTTGTGGAGTCATTTGTTAGGAATTTATATGTTTGTGGTGTTTTCTTGGTAGACTTAGTAAAGGAACTTTTGCTGGTAGGTAATTTCTGTTAGTGAATATATACAGAGCAGATAAAGTATTTGCTCCTAATTGAACATGTTGATCTAGGGAATTGTGCTTTTTTATAGCTGAAATTTTAAATGCAGACTAAAGCAGTAAGCATACGAAAAGTGATTACTCTCTGACTGTCTGGTCCTTCTTGACTGGTTTTTTTTTAAACACTTTGTAATGAAGTATCTTTCTTGCCTGGTTTCTTTGTACTAGTAAGAAATAGACTGTGAAGTTCTGCATTCTTCAGCACTAGAATAAAAGAGGGAAGTTTTGTCAGATTTTACCAGGGGAGGGTAGGCTATTTCTCTTTCACTTTAACCCCCTAATTATTAATTCATAGAAATAATTAGGGTTATTTTAATTTTACTATTCTTTCGTGTCAATCTCAGTAAGTTGTTCTAGAAAACACTTGAGCTCAGTTGTATGCAATTTATATATGTTTTAAGAAAAACAGTCTGTAGTCATACCTAAGATAAATAATTGCAGTTAAATTGCCATAACTTGGAATCTTCATGAGTTATTTCAAAGTTTGCTTTCTGAGTATTGTAATTACATGTTCATTAGTTTTTATGTTTAATGGGCATTTAAATAAAGTTTTAAGATGCTGAAAGTAGGAGTTGTACAACTACAAGGTCATTCACTGCCTTTTGGAAGAGCTATGCAGTTTTGGTCACTATGTATCCCTTGAGAGACTGTTCTTAATAGTTTTCATTTTCCAGTTTGTTCTTTGATCTTCAGTCCTTTAGAAACTGTCAGACGAAGGCCATCAAATCCTTGTCATTAATGACACTGCTTGGGGTAGCTCCTGCATTTTTGTTAGACTTCTGTATTTGTAAACAAAATGTGCTAGGAAGTGGGAAAGAGTCTTACAGTTCTTGTCAAGACTTTAATGTTGGTGCAAAATTTGGTCAATTGCTATATGATAGTCAATTTGTCTTTACCTGGAGATATCTTTTGTTTCCTGATATTCTGGGAGTTAGCAGTGATGTTATTATGTAAAATTTAAGTTTATTTGCCTTGGTTTTAACTGGTAAGACTGTGCTGTAGGAATTGCAGGCACTAAGGCCAGCTGGGAAGTCTAAAAGCAGTGAAGATTACCCTGAGTAAAGGAGGATCATGCTAGGGAACACTTGGGCAAACTGGATATGCACAAATAAGCCCATGGGACCTGGTCAGGCGCATCCATGAGCGCTGAGTGAGCTGCCCAATGTCAGTGTGAGACCATTCTCAGCAAGCCTTGAAATATCATGGTGCTTAGGGGAAGCAGAAGAAAATCTATTTAGGGGAAACCTGTTTGACTTAAAGGTTATCAAACACCGGCACATGATGGGTTGTGAAAATTCTGTCATTGGACTTAAAACCTGACAGGACATAACCCTGAACAATCTTCTGTAGTTGACCCTGCTCTGAGCAGGGGCACTGGACTAGGTGGCCTCCAGACGTTCCTTTCAACCTTACACATTATAGGACTGTATGGGGTTTGTTAAAATTCTCTTAAAACAGAAAATTGTCTTTGTGTTTTGTAATCATTGCACCTAGAAAGTGTCAGGTGTCTACTAAAACACTCTTCCATAGCATTACTTCTCAGCTTCAGTAACTTACCTTTCAGCTGTATTTTAATATCAGGAAACGTGATGTCTTCTCTTGTCCCACTAAACTAAACAAATATAGCTGGAATAAATTAAATCACTGTCATGTGTTTACTAGTGCAGATGTTCAGAGTTTTAGACATTCTCTTCTTTCCAGTATAGAACAATTTCTGAGGAAGAGGTAAAAGGTTTTACCCATACAGTAATGTGCCAAAGCAGCATTTTAACTGAAATACGTGGCCCATTGTACCTGTACTGACTATTGGAGAATTCAAGCTCATACATACTACCACAGTGGGTCTTACACATTATTCAGAACTGAAAGGTAACTTTGCAGGAAGAAGAATTTTAAATAACATAGTATTTCCTTCGTAGTGATCCAAAAGTGCTGTGACTCTTCCAAATAAGCAAGTCAGCATTACCTGAATAGCAGTTAACATGCCTTAGCTTAAAAAAGGTGAGGTACTTAATTTCAATTGCAAATGAAGTCTTGTATCTTCTGAAGATTTAAGGAAAAAGAACAAACAAAAAAACTAAGCTAAAACTAGAAGTCCAAACAGTTAGAGTAGCTAATACTTCAAACAGTCAAAATAACACCACAGCAGAAATAGAGTGTGAACAGCATCTGGAACAAAGAACTTCTCTACAACTACATGACTGTTTCTTAGGAAAGTGAAAGACACAGTTCCAAACACTGGTAAGAGAAGATTTTACACCTTCTAAACCTGTGCCTAATGAAGGGCCTCAAAGTGCCTTGTATTCACTACCATAAATGTCAGGTTTGGGGGTTTTCAGCACTGATTTCAGAAATGGAAAAGGTACAACAAGATAGTGATGGAAGATTTGTTTAGCCTAAGAAATTAATAATAGGAGGAAAATAGCATTATTTCAGTGTTCTCACAAAAGTGTTGAAACCCCTTGACAGTTAAAATTGCATGAGAATCAACTCCAAGCGTAGACTATGACAAATCATTCACAGCCAAAACTACCTTCAGCTGAACTTTTTTCTGATCAAGTCCAGAGAGAAACCAAAGAAGTCCTTTCCAGAAGTCCCTACGATGACAGCACAAACACATGCAAAAGTCCACGTGACCCAATTAAAGGAGTCTCTATACAGGTACAGAATAATAGCAGCTATCTTTCCTTCCTCATTCCCGAAGAGCACATCACAGCTCTTTAAAACATCTGCACAAGACTGAGTGGAAGTATTCTCATATACCTTCTACAGTGCTGATCAGAAAGCTTGCAAATGGCAAATGATTTTTTAAAGTAAGATTCAATGCAAGGAGACAAGCAAAAAAACTTGCAATACATACTATCCAGGAAAAAAACTGCTCTCTAAAGAAGAGTCTAAGGCTTCTAAATGCACATGGGAACTTCTCACAATTTACTTGTTTATCAAATTGAAATATCACAATTACTGTCTGTAGTACAGGGACAACCAGCCTCAGTATCCTTCCTTTGCTCTACACAGGGAAGCAATGATAAACTTCATCAAGACAGTGAAACCACATACAGAAAACCACTCAGTGAGCAAAAAGCTTATCGTAAAGATGAGAGGATAAATGTCTAAAGCTAGAAGGAAAGCTAAACTACTATTTTGGTTTACAATGTCCCTATTAATTCCATCTAAAACAGGGACTTTGATTAATCTGAGTATATATTTGGTTGGTAAACTATTTCAGTTTCCCAGATATTTTACAAAATTGTATCAGTACTTTACAGGAAAAAAAAAAAAAAANGTTTTCCCACAGTAAGCTGTAATTTGATGAAAACTGATCACCAATGGTTTAAAAAATAAAACTGCTCACTTTAACAGCACATTGCTTATATTGGAAAAATAACAAAAGCAAATATCAAAAAACACTGCAGAAAAAGGCAAAGACTTCTGCAACATGCAGATCTCAGGATTTAGTGTGCCAAAAATCGAACACAGAAAGCATTGTGCAATAAATGCAAAAATCTAATACCAGAAACACTAATAAGGATAAAGAATCTCATCAAAGTATTTGACTGATGATATTGACACAGGTATAATAAAGTGCCTTTCAAAAAGAAGCATTCCTCAGAATGTATTTAATTTTATGAATTACAAATTAAGTCATGAATTAAAAATTACAATGTCCTATGATTCGTATCAACTGTAATATACACAATTTATAATTGCAGCTAGTGAAACTACTCCAGTAATTCTGGCTGGACATAGAAAGCATTTTAAAGTTTCAGGGTAATATTACCGAATCATCCTCTTTGTCCTCCTCTAAACACTGAAAGAGAATTACTAAAAATCATGAACAGCCAAGACCTCAATGTAAGATTTCTTCTGAGATGATAAATGGTTTATCATAGCATTTCTGTGTAATTAAAATCTTGTCTTTCAAATCTGTATGAAACAGATGATAAATCATTTAATTTTCTTCTCATTGATTAATTTAAATTTCCCACCAATACACCACTTGATTCAGTATCTCACTTCATGAAGAATGTCTTTTAAGAGAGAAATTGTCTCCTCTGATTTAACACTGATCAACAAATAGCAAAGCTTCATTCTACATCTTTCACATGTCAATTATTTAGAGACTAACAAAATATTAAATTCTTCCATCTTCTGGAGAGATGATCAACAGGAATTATGTTTTATTAAAAGCCTATCACAGCATTGTCTCCTTCTCTGGTTATTGGTAAAGCCATCAGATAAAGTTCAAATGGGTAAATTCAGATAACCACTTTATGACATTATAAAAAATAAGAAAAGCCTGTATCTATCAAGCAGTCAAGACAAGAACTATACATTATGCCCTGGCACTTATTTTACACACTTCCTGCTGGTTTCAGTTGGAGTTCCACCTCAGAAAGCTGAACAAATGACTCTTGCAAAACTGAAGCATATGATAGTTATGTGGTTGTATAGTTGTGCTTTGGCTTTGTCAGTTTGATTTGGGTTTGGGGGTGGGTTTTAGGTGTAGTTTAGTTGTAGTTTTATCTTTTCTTCTTTTTTTTCTTTTTTTTTTTTTAATCTAATTACTCAACAACTCGATATTCAGTTTTAAATGCTGGCTGCAGTTTCTGGACGCAAAGAATTACACTGTCAAGTACTGGACTGCTGCTTTACATTACCTGTACAGTTACTGACATACATTTCCATGTTCTTTTAGCTCTGGACACAACTGAATATTTTACAAATTTTTAACATTGTTCAGCAATACTCTGCACAATTTATAAGAAACTGCAATGCTGTAATCACTTGGTCAGCTGTAAGCAAGCAGCACAGATTGCTAATTCTACATTTTGCTTCAACAGATTATTAAGAACTAAACAAATAATAGCTGAACTTCTAGACTTCATAATACTGGTTTTCTCCTTTGCCCCTAAGTTCCTGCAGTCATTGCAGCAATTTCTATAGAGCTCCGTCCTTCATCTCAGTCTGTGTGGACTGAGTTTTGATTCTACACAGAATATTTCTCAAGGAATTACTCACTTGGTTTGTTCAGCCTGGAGGAGATCTCATAGCAGTCTACAAATTCCTCACAAGGGGAAGTGGAGAGGCAAGCACTGATCCCTCTCTCTAGTGACAAGTGGGACGATGGAAACGGCCTGAAGTTGTGTCAGGGGCATTAGGTTGGATATCACGGAAAGGTCCTTTGCCCAGAGGGTGGTTGGGCACTGGGACAGGGCAGAGGTCACAGCACCAGCCCGGCAGAGCTCAGGAGGTGTTTGGACAGTGCCCTCAGGCACATGGAGTGATGGCTGTCCAGGGCCCGGAGTCGGACTCAATGACCCTTGCACTCTCTTTCAAGTCAGTATATTAGATGATTCTATGCTTTCAAATTCTACTTTGCGTGACAAATAAACCACATTTGAACCACAAAACACAATGACAATAATGACAATGATGAGGATCTGTCAATGATTCTTGAAGCTTTTGGACATGAGGAAAGTCACTGTTGGAGAATCCACAGTTTTAATTCATTTGCTCCTCCTAAAAGTCAGCCGCAGTACTTCCACACTAGTGAGAGTCAACATATCAACAACAGTCAACGTATCTCTCAATCTTCACCTTACAAATCCCCAAAAACTCTTCAATCTATATGTTGGGAAGTATTTTCAACATTATGAGAACCTGAAGCACTTCATTTTTGCAATAAACAGTACACAGAATAGAAGAGAAAGGTAGACAAGTCAAGGCAGTTTATCTTTTAAACTACACCCTTTGCTATCGATGAAAACTAACAGTAGTTATTTCCACAGTTGTAGAGGAGAATGGAATTTTTGTCATTCCAACAACTGTTGAAAAATTTAATGCAGAAAGGCAAACAAACAAAAATGTGCCAATTTATAACACTGTATATAAAAGAGTACCCAGAAAAAATAAAATTATTGTGTACATACTTTGGGTCAGAAGGGATTCTCCATAATATAAACTCAATTTTATCACAGATTAAAAAGGAATTTTTTAGGTTCTAGAAAGAAAATACGTGACAATTTAAAAATTGTATTTCAGCTCTGCAAAACTGCCTTCAGGTTAGGAAAGCAGAAAATTCTTCTGGGTTTTCCTGAGTGTGCTTCCTGATAACAAAAGTAGTCTAATATTGCAAGGTTTTCCCACTCACACTGGTGTCTCAGAATTGCCAGAAGAATTTACACCAACTAGTGTTTAAACCCATAATCTGAGAATTCTGGCACACTCCACAGAGTCCAAATATTTTTCCAGGGATGGAAAGAATTAAGGCATTATCATCAGAGACCTAGATATGACCCATAAACACTTTGTCTGTTCACAGAGATTGAGCAAAACCAACTATTGCATGTGCAGCAGAACCAAGAACTTGTTTCACGCAGCTTCGTATTAATACCAACTTGAACTTCAGCCTTTAACCCTTATCGATCAGTTTAAGGATAACTGTTATTTATCAGGTTATAGATATGCTACTAA
Source organism: Thryothorus ludovicianus (assembly GCA_013397245.1). Classification (NCBI taxonomy): domain Eukaryota; kingdom Metazoa; phylum Chordata; class Aves; order Passeriformes; family Certhiidae; genus Thryothorus; species Thryothorus ludovicianus. The sequence goes on from VZTB01002337.1 coordinate 9,201, forward strand.
AACACACAACATCCCATTCCTAAGTCAGAGCTACATGGATGCTGGTCAATGCTATAAAGTGAAGTTCTTCCGCATGGCTGGGAAGAACTAATTAAAGCTTATTCCACACTTGGCCAAGACAGCCCTCGTGAAGTCTGCTGTGCTTCTCTTGCCAGTCTGATGCAGCTGACTGGCAGAAAAGTTTCAGAATTTGGTATAACCATGTTTCTTTCTGTAAGAAATTAAGCTGAAGAACTGCACAGCACTCACAGTCTTAAGAAACTTATCTTGATAGGGAAATAATACAGAAAATGACATATGATAGTCAGTAAATTGAACAGACTAGTAACTTAACTCAGGGGTGACTTACCAAATCCCTGATTCAACAGAACAAGGATTATGAAATGCTGCTTCAGTTTAGTAAGTCATGAAATGAAGGTGGCATAACCAGTAGCAGCTTAGAATGTTAAAGTAATGTAACCAAAGTCTCACCTATATATATTTATTTGCAGCTTTACCTCACTGATACAATTGAATTTGCTTGTTCAAATCTAAATTTTACAAAAGTAGAAATTCTGTCTGGTTTCACACCAATTTCTGCAAATATTTGTAAATATTCAACTTTCTATAACTGCCAAACGTAGAAGTTTTTCTTCCAAAGCATTTTCAATTATTTCTAGTTAATTGAAAAACTTAAGGGGAAGAGAAACCAAAAGAATCAGTTAGTACTCTGGAAGTTTAATTATTTTTTGACTGTGAGGAACAAAAATTGCGTACTGTAACGGTAAGTATTTTGACTATAAGTTCTAAAATTTTCATTATATTAACACCTAGAAAAGACTAATTATACAGCCAAGTATTATGATGCTATTCACTCTGCTGACTGTGTTTTTGGGATAGGGGAATCCACAAAGTAATTTCTCCTCAGCTAAGGATTGCTAACCTTGTTAAGCAAAGAAGGGAAGATTTATCACCATGTCCATTACCATTGTTTATAAAGCTGGAGTTCAAGGTGTAGGTTAAACTCTGTCATCCCTGATTTTCATATAATACAGATTTCTCTATCGTAGTAAACCCATTCTTTGGCTCCAAGCATATGGACTGAACCTATGGCAAAAGCATGGGACTCCAAATTGTGCTAGAAAGAATACGGTTCATTTTTTTTTAACAGTCAAATAATTTGCTACATGATTTTTGGTCTAGGCAAACTCACCTCCAAATGCCTCATTTTTTCTTTAGATATATACAGAAATGAGATGGCACATCTGCTAATATACACAGAAACAGAACACAAAACTACTCAGCCTCCTTTGTTTTTTCCACACTCTTTTCTAAGATTTATCAAACACGGTCATTCACAAAAGCATTCACAAACAAAAGTTCCATCAGAGCATACATGAAAACAGAGCAAAACTATTTTAGAGCAGAAATGAAATAGTTAAGTTAGTTACTTTGAAACACTGAAATGCACTTCAGCAACAGAAATAGTTTTGGTAAAGAGACTAAGTGATACAATAAGCATTTAGAAAGTAAGCTTTCTAAAACAGGGTCTTAACTATGGGATTTTTTTGTGAATCACATAGTGCATTGCCATTCTCTTATCTCAAAAATATAGTTCCTATAGTGGCATTGACTACAAATCAAAATGTACTCATTTCAAAGAAAAGGAACATGTAGAGCAAGTGCATTTGTTTATGAATGTCCACCTTCAAATGCAGCATCAAATCAGATTCTTCCTTTGAAACACACCACTTAATTGGTCCTGCATTACAGTTGCACAAATCCTTCAATGGAAACAGCTCAACACTAAATGTTTATTTCATTTCCACCTTAATATACTCAAATCTTAATCCTATTAGCATCAATGGATTTACATATGAACAGTAAATTCCAGCTGAGTGAAGTGAGGGGGACAAATTAATCTCACCTACTGATAGTACCAGAAAAAAAACAAACAAACCTCACAAAAGAAAAGAACAGAAATTTTAGGTATCAATGTAAAAATTCTGTGTACATTTAGAAGGACACCTGAATAAATTGGATATTAAATTCCCATTCAAAGACAGCTACAGTCTAAAACTACCAGTAATTCCATTACTCTGACTACAGCTAAATAAACTTAGTCCCATGATATGATATTCAAGATGTAACTTTCATTAGATTATTTTTTTGTTAGATTGTATACTTTCATATTAGAAACAATTTTCTCACAGTGTTTTCTTAAGAAATAAGGATTTCCCTGATCATGAAGCCCTGAGCGTTATCATTTTGCATCACATAATGTACTTCAAGCATTTAGTACTTAAAACATTTTGCCTTCATTATTCTTACTGGAAGGTAATTCCAGTATCTCACTCTTTTGCATTCTAGAGCACTAGATAAATTTCCAGACTGAAATTATTCACTGCCAGTTTATGCTCCCTTTTTCTTGCATCTTCTTGGCTAGCAGCTCCTCTCCTTTTCAGATGTGAATCCTTCCAGAAAATTTAGAGCTCATTTGTATCATCCCTCTCAAACCCCTAAACACAGGGCTGTAGAACACAAGCAGAATACATCTTGAGAAATTTAACAGCAGGAGAATTACTTTAAAAAAAATCCCCAGAACACCAAAAATTACCAAAAAAACCCCAAAACATGGTCCCAAGCTCAGAAATGGAACAAGTGAGAAAAAAGGCTTGGGAATTGCTGCATGAATAGGTCAAATATTAAGAGTACCACTTGTAAACACTCTAAGCTAGTCGGACATGAGCCAGCTGTAGCCCAGAAGTCATGTAAACAAATTAGTTCTAATTAGTTTAAATTAGTTTAGCTGCACTGTAACGTATCTTGAGAGCACTCTGTTACAAAAATAAGTTTTTGCATAAAATATATTTTCCCACCTGTCTTACTATCATCTACATTTGATTCCATCTGATTATTTTCCTGAACCTGAAAGAATCACACACCAATTCATTGCATGTCAATGCATGTACCCTGATACTTGCATATTTCTACAAAGACATAACTCTTCTGATAGATTAAAAAACTGCATATGCTTTTTAAGTTTCATTTTGCTGGTGACTAAATATCTTGTAATAACATTCATATACACAGATCTTATGCTTCTTCTGAGATATCATGCAGAAAAGCTGTCTGTTTACAGCCTAAATTCTAGTAGTAAATCTTTAAATGTACCAACGTTTTGCACTTGAATTTTATCCTATCTCTATTTCTGCAGCTCTTGAGGTCATCAAATGTTTCCTGACAGGTATTTCAAACCTTCCATATGCTGACAATAGATAGCAACTTTATATCCACAAGTGATAATTTCTTTTAAACAAGTCTCTATTTTATAAAGCTTGTGGAGTCATCTTTCAGAACTCTTATTTATTTATAACTATCTTTTAATGTCTATTACTTCTTTACATTACAATACATTCCTTCTTGCACTAACCTACAAAATTAAATTCTTAATGGGCAAATAACTTTTCAGTAGCCAAAATAAAGTATGTTCTTTAGAAAATATTAAATTATATTCTTTAAATCACTACTGTGAAAGAACATTGAGTTGAAGATATAACAATAGTTTCCATCTACAAAAAAGGTACATTCATAGAAACTGGAAATAATGAATAAAAATACCAAGAAGAAACTGAGCTTCTAATTATGATTGCTTTGAGTAACACCCAGCAGGAAACACCTCTAGGTAAATTACTTTAGTACAACGATTCCCACTCTTTCTTTCATCACTTAAACATAAAATTTCAAAAACTGAATATACAATTATAGTAAATCAGATCTAGAAATTTGAAATTACATTTTAAAAGCTATATTTCAGATGAACACTTTATCTAACTGAAATATCAAATCTATAAGAGGCACCATATAACTCATCTCAGACAGACCAGCTATCTTCCAAATATTGTGCTTAAACGAAACTTTGTATCCACACTTGGATTGTCTTGAATACATCACCCAAGTAAGACTCAAGTGAACC
>VZTB01002337.1:13198-35228 GCA_013397245.1 Thryothorus ludovicianus
TTTCTTTCAATAACTCCTGTTGTTAACAAGTATAGACAATGATTCTAAACAGAATTTGGCAAAAAATCAGCCTATTTACTGTTAGAGGGACATATAGACCAACCTTTTGCTCAAAGTAAGATCAATCTCAAGGTTATGTCAGGTTACTAAGGGCCATCCCAGTCAAAATCTGCTTTCAAGAATGGAGATTCAGTGTGAATTTTTTTCCAGTTCTATCTTGTCAGCATTTACCTTCTTGCAACAGCAGCTGTTGCTTCTTTTGTTTTGTCCCCTCAGAGGAGTCTGCCTTGCCTTCTACATAAATGGTCATCTTTAGCCGAGTTAAAGACAGAATTTCAATCCTGCTCTTAGTTTTCTCTTCACCATGGCAACCAAACCTTAGATTCTCATTCTAAACTTCATACTTCAGACCCCTAACCATCTCAGTAGCCCTCTGTCACACTTTCTCTCCACTTGGTCATCTTTTTGTTTTAGCTGATTGCGTAATTTACACTCTGTTTTCAGATGGATTTTGTCTTTATGCCCCACAGCATAATTCATTGTTACAACTGTCATCATGGCATTTTGAGGCCCACCTTTTGTTTTCTATCTTCAACCAGCTTCCATATCTGCCCCACAATGTTACAGCTGCAAGATTTTGCGTTTTTTCCCGTATCACTTACATGCTTTGTCTCACATCACACTTCATTCCATCTCCTCCACACTGTCAATAAGACCAGCCTCCTCTATCATTTGCTCCTCTCATAGTAATAGTCAAATGCTTTGAATGCTTTGTTCCGTCATCTGTATACAAAGTAAACTTTCTAGATACATCACAAGTCCTTTATGTTCTCCACTCTGGTATCTTTCTTGAACAATACTTTCCTTAAAAAGCATAGAACACTTGCTGATTATCCTGAGCAAGGTACAGCTCCTATATACAAAGGCGCTGGTTTCAGCTGCGGTAGAGTTAACCATGATAACTACTTATATAAACTTGCAAACATAACTATATTTACCTATTTTACTTACCCACAAATTACCCCATCTATCCTGAGACCTATTGCAACTTTCAGTTTAGAAGGCATCCACATAGCTGAGGAAATGAGCTACTCTTTCACCACTCCTGAAAAGCTATTTATTTCAGGCATAGGTGAGATTGCTTTCCTGATAAATTGCTGAATGAGTTTATATCGCCAATATTCTGGCTTAGGTCTCTTCTTCAGGCTGCTGTGCACCAGTTGAGATATGGTCATTGCTGACTTCCTGCAGCTTTGCAACCCAAATCTAGCAAAAGTGCAAACAAGCCTCTGTCAATATACAAAAATATTATGCTATCATAATTTGACAAGGGAAGTTTAGGCCCAGAAAATGTAAGTTTTATATATCAGGAAGATTTCAGTTTCGTTTACTTATGCATTAGTGTGGCAATTTTATAAAAATTTTGTATTGTAAGCTAGATTAAAGACAAGGAAGCTAGAATCTGAATCACTTCAGAATTATTCATATATTTAAAATTTAGACCGTTCATAATCTAAAAAAGAATTCTAAAATTCTAAAAGAATTTTAACAATTTACTGTATTGTGTACATAAAGAAAAAAATGGAGCACAAAGTAAAACGATTGGGTGACAAAAGTTAGTGCCATGGCCTTCTGTAAATTAACACACCAGGAAACAGGAAGAGTAAATAGAAATCAACATACAAAACAATAAATGCAGGACAACCTGAAAACGGGAGGTGCTGAATGAGAGTAGCAGCACTAAAGGTGCTGACATAAAGCACAGGATAAAGTTCCATGTAAGAGCTGAACCGACTGCCACTGAAAGCTACTGCTCACAGCACTGTTTCTGATTCATTATTCATTTCCATGAGAAAGCACAGTACAGTACACAAACAGGAGGAGAAGAATGAGATGAACGAATCTTATCCTGAAAGGCAGTACTCAAGAAAAAAAAAAACAACCTGATTTTTAATTTTCTAATGCAATTAGGAGCTGGACTGAGAAACAGTAGAAAGGTGCTAACCATTTCTTTATCTCCCTTTGCCTTTTTCTGTATATTTCCAGCCTATGAAAAGGAAAAAAAAAACACACCCCCATTGCTACTACTGTCATAACCAACAACTCTTCAGAATGTTGTTTTACAAAAATATTTTGTCAAATTCAACTATTTTACTTCTTATTGCTTTTCTTTTCTCTCAGTTCTATTCACTAGCCAAGTTTCCTTCCATGCTGTCCCCACTGCTTCACGCAAAGATAAGAGAAATATTTACCACATAAACACCAAGAAAAACAAGGATTAATCCTTTTGCTCCCTCAAGACACCAGCAATACAGTACATCAGTGTCAGTGTTGGTGGAAGCAGAAGTAAGAAAAGGACATAATGTTTGAGAGCACAGATCAAGTGAACTCTTCCTTCCTATCAGTATTTCCAAATTCTCAAATATTAGAGAAATAATTTAAACCTGAGATGTATGAACCCAGATATATAGGGGCAAAAAACTACAAAGAAAAACAAAACCAAACAATCCCCCCAAGTAAAGAAATGAAACCCACATAAAGAGAGAAAGGACATGGCAACTTTATAATTAATGATGAAAATTACTCTGATAGAAGGTCTCTAACCTCCATACTCCAATGATCCAATGATCCAAAGCAGGCAATTTGTGTTTCACCTGTTTTGACCATCTTATCAAAAGTTGGTCTGTATGGGGAAATTGGTCACTTCATATCCCAATGTTCAGCAACTGTCAAATACCCTGACTGTCCCCATATACCTGACAACATATATATATTTATATACATACCATAAAACCATATACTATAACCACATTAGAATGAAAACATACAATCACTAAAATACATCTAGATCATTGAAGAATTTCTTTAATATTGTTTGGCAGAATCCATAAAACTTTACCTTACACTGCAGCATAGCAGCAAAACAACCCTGACAACCTCTGGCCATTTTCACTGGTACTACTTTAGAGAAAAACACCTAAGACTTAACCAAGTTACTAACCAAGTAACTTAAGTTATAGCCAAGTTATACTGTAGAAGGATCATTCATGCTGCTCTCTGGAGAGCCAAAGTCAAACTTCACCTGATATTTCACTTGCCAAGTAAACCCTCAGTTCATATGAAGGTGGTTTTGGTCTACTGAATAAACTAACTGACAACAACTCACAGTTGAAGTATGAAACTTCTGTGTATATATGTAGATATTTAACCCATCATGCAACATTGTGCAGAATAATATAGGGCATACTTTCAATTTAACCCTCACTGGTCACTGAAAATGGCTAATGTTATATAGGCTCCTATTTCAGACATAAAGGGCAAGCTCTTCTCTAACTTGAATTATATTCAGTCTACCTCAAAATTCCAAATTAAGCATACAGGCCTGCTAATGCATAACATCTTCTGTGTAAAATCTCAGGAATATTTTGGCATCAACTCCAACACTGTCAAGCAATCCTCTTCAAAAGGTTTAATGACCCAAGATGATTCATGACTCACAAACAACAGCACTAGTAAATACTAGAAATTAAGTAGTACTTCAATGAAGGGGCAAGTGCAGCCTGTGCTTCAACAGCAGTATTTCTCAGGAATGTTTATGGATCCTGCAGATGTGTTCACTTGCCTATAAGGGAGCAGAAAGTTATCTTGAGTTTTAAAGGGTGGTAGGCAGACACACCTGATCAATATAAGATGTGGTGAACAGGGAGAAGCATTTGACCATTAAACGCCATACAGTTATTTTCAGCCCTTAACATAAGACACTTTAAAAAATACAAATTTACACAGGAATCCAATGGGACCTATTTAGCACACAAAAAATACAAAATCAAATGCAAAATATATGGTTACGGCAAGGCCTAACCAACAGAATGTAATAACACATTCTTTAAAATATCAGTTTGCATGTCAAAACAGTATTGCTATTCTAGTGGTTAACTTAAAAAATTTTTCTTACAACATTTCTGCTACAATGCAAAAAGATCTCTCAAGCAGTAGTTAGAAAAGGTGTTTCATAACAATTTGTTTCTTCATAATTTAATTAACAATTAATTATTCATTCACACGATTTCAAGAATCAAAAGGCACAAGCTGTGGAATGGTTGAACTCAATGGTCCACATTTGATCATCGAGGAGGTCTTTTCCAACCAATATCATTCTGTGATTCAAAGCTAGGTAGGACACCTGACTAGCCAGGGAGACTCCCTGCCGAAGGTATTGGAGAATTTAAAAGTTGCAAAGCTTTTAAAAAGGTCTTTTCTACATTCTACATCATTTTACTGTGTTTTGCACACTCTTCAAGCTATGAACTTTAAAAGCTGAGAACTTATACTCAGAGATAACTTAAAGTACAGAGAAGAATGATTATCATTAATATTAATATATGGTCTCATGGTATGTCTCTCACTGGTTTAATACATTCAGTTGGACAGATAAATCCTCATGAAAAATAATAAAGTGATTTCCAACACAGTAATGCATGTCCTCCATTGTTTCAGAAAACAGACTGAAAGGCAACTGACATCATCATAGTGAAATAATAAAATACTCTGAAAGGTTATTTTTTTTAGGAAGGAAACAATACATTTTTTGTTAAGAGCCACAGTTGACTGCCTGGGTTTTTTTCTGCCTGGTACTCAAACCATTTTTCAAACTATACAACTGTTAGTTCTCTTTATATTATAAACATACACACACTCAGGCAGATCATGCAAGCAAGGTTAATAATATCAAGCCAATCATAAAAATTTCTAGCCAGTAACACTTCCCAGTAGCAGTACCTAAATTAAAAACTTTCCTAGTTTCAGTAAATTAAAGCTGTAGTTACAGCTTTAGAGTTAAAGGGTGGCTGGACAAGTAATACCAAAATGAAGTCTAAGAGAAGAACCACTGTGAAACTCAAAAATTATCAGAGGATTTCAGATTTCATTAGTCATCTTCACAGTTAAACTCCCTCACATGACAATCTATTTGGTAACATGATTTAAAACTAACATAAAACTGTACTTCCCACCTCAAACACAAAATATGGGAAGGGAAAGATATACAATCCAGAAAGGACTCTTTAGTCAATATGTAATGACTGTATGCAACAGTATTACCATAGATATTTAATCTTTTTTAAAAATTGTCCTTTTCACAGATTCAAATTAAATTGCAGTGTTAAGGAGGCTCTTACCACAAAAACTAAATAAAACTTGATAAAAAGGTTTCATTCACCAATTTTGAATAAAAGCACTTTCCTCACTTTTCCAGTTTTGGAGAGTCAGAAGATCATAGCTGTATACATCAACTATTTCTCACTATAACTCAACAGCTCTGAATTACCTAGTTTAATAGACTCATTTAATGTCAGTAATTGCAAAGCTTCTGAACCACCTATCGTGGAAAAATTTGTTCTGATAAACAAAGCAGTTATTCTATAATTTAGGAGAGGGTGTGCACTGACTAAGCATGGTCACTCCTAATAAATGTCCTTGCTCTGAAAAGAGACATTTAATTTCACATCATCCATAAAAGCTTGGATTTATAGCCTTTATGCTAGTACTATATTGTCAAATTCATATAATTAAACCATAGTACAGGAAATAGCAAATTCAACTGAACTTCATTGATTACCACAGTTTACCTAGCTGGTCTTAAAATAATCATTGTACCCATAATATTTTTTTTAGCTTCAGGAAACTTAAATGTAGCACACTCAAAACTGGGGAGCTGAAAAATGACAGGTGTTCATATTACAATTTTCCTGCCCTATGAGCCTGACCAAAAAAATATAGTAGGGTTACAGATGAGATACAACAAACTGAACCACAGACACCTTAACTCTCTGTGTCTGGTAGTTTCCAAAAACACATCTAGTAAAAAAAATCATGTTTGTCTTCTCCCGAAGTCCTTGGCATCTCCTGCGATATCTTAATAAACCTGTTAATTTAGCAAAAATTTTAAATAATCCATGAGATCAAAGTTGTCCAAGGCTCTCTGATCATACCAGGATCTAGAAAATAACTGGAAAAGCAAGAAGCATACAAGACTGGAAGATATCTTACAGCTTACTATACATGTACAGGAAACAGAAATAATTTAATGACCAGGAGTTGTAGGACATTATTCAGATTACATAACAGCATATGAGAACCCTATAAATACAGTACAGGGAGGACACACTGGTGAAAAATCCCACTTCTCTCACCTTTAGTAGCTAGAGGGAAAATATTTATGCTCTTCCCAAACAACTAACCATTTCACTCAAAGAGATTTTATTTAATTACAATGCTTCACTGAACAGCCATAAGTCAAAGAGGACATATCTTAGAAAATATTTCCATTTAAATCAACTTTAATTTAAAATAACAGAACTTAGTTGTTTCAGCTGTATAACATGACAGTATTTCTAAACTAAAATACTTCAATTACACTCTACAATTGCAGCTCTAGTACACTTTGATTTGAATTTTCCCCACAAATATCACGATGTTGTTGTCAAAAATCAGATTAAGGATTTTTATTGATGTAAGATTTCCAAAAACCAGAGATGTCATACACACTGTTCCTGTTTTGCTTTGGAGCACAGTCTCATCAAAAACTATACATTCCATATAGAGAGAAAAAGTCCTCACTAGATCATGTAACTGCTAAAACTTCATATAACTAGGAAAACAAGACAACACATCACATGTGTTAATCCATTTTACCCCAACAGCCAAGAAAATAAAAGATCCAGGCAGAATAATCTGTTCTATTATACTGAAATGTGTAAGTTGTTAAACTTACTTCCAAACAGCCAAGACATTTCTCAGGATCTAGTTTAGCTACATATTTTGAAAGTCAGTATTCCCAAACTGTTTATAAATACTTTTAATCAAGCACTGCCATACTACAAAACAAAGAGTGAAATTCATTGCAAATCAACAACAAATGCTCCCTCAAAAATGATGTTTTTCCCACTAACCTATCCAACTCATTGACATCAAAATACATCTCTCTACATTCTGCAAGGCGAGAAAGAGATCATCTAGTTCATGCCACATACTTGCAAAGCTCTAGCCTCATTCATACTTCACTCAACTCAACAGATGATAATCTGTCAAAGCTCCAAAGAAACAGGACAAGAAAAAGTTTTATTTCACTGTATTTCCTGAGCATTCTTTCATGATGTGGCTTCTTCACTGGCTTATGAGAGTTAGTGATTAAATAGCCAATTGCAAAATTGGGGGGGAGAATGGGAAAAGAGAGAGAGATGAGCAAGTCCTTACTAATGAAAAAAGACTACACTTTTCTAAAAAGTAGATATTTAAAATGACATCAGAGAAATGCAGAAAGCTAAGTCTCTGTAAGAGCAGCTTGATTTAAACTTAGATAAGCCTGTTTCCAACTTCATTTACTAAAGTATTTAAATGACCTTTCCAGAAAGCATATTCTAATTATGCCACACATACAAGCTCTCACTTACAAAAGTGAGGAGTCAATGAAACTGACAAACAAAAAACATGCCAAAAAACTCATTAATATGTGAAAGAAAATTATGCTCTTGGCACAATACTTGTTCAAAGGAATGACTGGTAAAATCTGAGAGAGCATAAATGCTCTACTACTGCTTCTCTACTCACTCATGTACAGCAACCATTTTTTTCATATTTATATAAATAAGTCACACCTTTCAATATGAGAAAGTCAGTCATAAATTAATAACCAAAACTGAAAAATTTGCATTTTCCCACTTGTGAACTTCATTTCTATGAGCTACAGAAATCATTTATTTGATTAAATAAAAATCTATGTACATCCTATATCTAAATCTCTAAATTCTAAATGGATGAGCTGTTGTAAAAGAAGTACGTTTTTGGCCAGGGACGCAGTTCCAAGCTGCACAGCTGACTGAGTTGAGGGCATTGGGGAAGGCCCAAGAACTCATGAAGGGTCAATCAGACCTCACAGGGTCACACCGCAAAAATCCACACTGCAATCCTTCCATCCTTGACAACCCACAGATGTTCTTCTTTATCTTTTATGGACTTTATTCTCCAGGTACTTAATTTTAAATGACAACCATCTCTTCCTAAAGGCTTGAACCTTACTATGATGGAAGAGAAGTCTCATTACAACTCTCAATATCACTGAGGCTTTGACTAGAATTTAGACAGGTAAACGTGAACCATGGCCCATATGCTACAAATACATGGATAATCATAACTGACCATGCAGATAATCAAATTAATGAATAAAGTGAGGACTAGATTAGTGAGTCATGCTTAATTTTTTAATAGAAGTCACACAATTGGATGATGAGTGCTTTATTTTCATAACCTGTTGAACCACAATAATTTGCAATTATATTTTCCCTTTTTCTAGGAGGGGAGTGGATTTAAAAATACAGGTAAGTTATATTTGAAGTGTCACGAAGGATTACAGAATATTCTGAGCTGGAAGATGCACAAGGATCATCATTCAGCTTGTAAATAAATGGTCCACATGGGGATGAAATCCCCAGCTCAGGTGTTATTAGCAGCATGCTCCAACTAACTGAGCTAAATTTTACCTATCTTGAAAAAAATTACTAAACCCTCATAAAACTGAATTATTATCATACCTTCTAATTACTTTAAAACTAAAAATTTTAAAATACCCTAAAATAAGTGTGCCATGCTTTTAAGTTCTCTCTTTTATAAGACAACTATAGTTATAGCTGTTTACCAATCATAAATCACTGATGAATGAAAATAGGTACATAAAAAGCAAGATGTAAACCGCAGCACAGCTAAAAATATATATTTGTAGGGCAGTGCCTTTGAGGGAAGTCTAAAGCTGATCTTTGCAGTCTTTCCTGAGATACAGCTGATAACATGCACCTTTTAGAACGACAGATCAATCTTTCTGCTGTGAAACATTATTTCTCAAGTCACAAGCTCAGTTTGGAGTTTTTTTTCAATTCTCTGCAGCTTTGCTAGAATCCATTTTCTTTTTTTCCCAAACTGAAAGTTATTTTAGCACAAAGGAGACACAGAAGCTACACATCTTTCTGGGAATATTCTAACAATTCAGAAGCATCAAAAATCAAGGATGATAGGCTTCTAATTTCACTCACATGCCATCTGAAGAGAAACCAGAAACATTTCAAACAGATTAGGCCTCAAATACTTTTGATTTGAATCAAGACTTACATATACACACACTAAAATAGGAATAAGGAGCAGCTAATATCATTTTATTCCTATTTTGGTGCCAAGGCACCTATACAGGCAGGCACACTAACCATTGGTAGCCACTTGTCCAGGCCATAAATCTACAGAGTTTTTGTCATATTTCCCAACAGAATAATTGCTAACTTACCAATCTCTGTGATTAAACACACAACTGAGAGTAGGACACCTTAACAGCAAGGTAAAGATCTGTTCCTGTGTGAACAGGTTGTTTACATCCAGAAAAAATTAAACCCTTCTCCTTAAACTCACAGGATATGACTGTGGGACACATCTCAATTCATAATTCTTTTTTCTCTTTAACAGGTGCCATGGGAGGCCATAAATTAGAGCCAGCAGAACTACAAGTGGCCTTCCCAGGCCAAATGTTTGACATTATTGTCTGCATGCTTTGGCACACATGATAATACTAGTGTCTGAGACACAAATTTATATTGTTGGTAGTATTCTGTATAGTACTAAACTCCTATCTCACATAATCCAACACTCACTTACACTTGTGTCTTCCAGATTCATATTATAAGGACCTTGAGCTCCCCCCACTGCTAATTATTCCTACTGTTTACCCACAACAAACATTCTCTTTTACATTTGGCATTAACTGTCAAGTAGTTACGTCTTATTTCCAGATTTTAAAGTGAATTCTCACAGACAACTCTCTGCTTTTCAGTGGACAAGTATCTGAGTTACTACCCAAACAAATACATAAGCATTTTACACAGATGTTTATAAATATATATATAAACTTTCAAATTATCTGATGCTAATTAACACATCAGTGATAAGTGTGTTAGTAAGTTAAATGAGTGCTGAATTTATTAAGCTATGTTCAGAGTTCAGTTAGTTACTGCAATCCAATCACAACTGGGAGCCCACCACTGGATTTCAGCAATTAGTACTCAAGACCACAACCCACACACCTCATTCCAACAAAATACAAACATCTTTAACTTACAAAGATTCATGGAACACTTAACAGGGATTATGAAAAAAAACCCAACACATTAACCACAGAACTAAGTAACTACAACAGGATCACAAAGCTATTGTTATCTTAAATGGGCAAATCTTGCCTAAAAATTATCATGTATTATATAAAGAAAAGAGAGCTATTTTGTCTTGTGTGCACCCACTACTTACTACCATAATAATTGAGTTCACTAAATAAATATTTTATTATATGTGAATACCCTAACATTAAGGTCCTTGTTATTTCTTACTTATGGAAACAAATACGTTGATATCAATTTTAAGTAATCATACATGTGTAAACCCACTGAAAGAAATCAATTTGCAGAAGTATAATTTTAAAGCATTACTAATGAACCTGTATGTAACTTCATTTACAGAATATTAATAAATCATAATCCATAATCATGCACATGAAACTAAGCTGAATTCTTCCTAACAAGGCAAATGGCATTTTGCAAATAAAACTTCTGTGTTCTGTACAGCAAGTTTAATGTCTTTGGTAACTGATGCTGTTTCTATAGCATCACCCTTAAAACTAAAGGATGTAAATTTTCTAATTTTTGTTTGATTCATTACAAAATAGCATAAGCATGTAAGCATCATCATAAAACTGATATTTCTGTTCCAGGTTAAAATAATTATCTGCTATATCTGTAACAAGTTTTATGATATCTTCCATGAGAATTTCAAAATTTGTGTATGTTACAATGAGGACTTCATTCATTTTATTTGTCATTCTCAAAACACTTGTTCCAATTTACACCTGCATCAATAATTAGGTGCAGGTAGTAGGCCTTAAATGCTTTTGTTTCAGACAAATACTCTTTTCTCCCAAATTTTGCGTAGGGTTACATGTAGTGTCAGGCACACTTAGGCAAGCTGATTAGTCCAAGCAGATTACACTCTACTGTGCATCAGCTGACTTTCAATAATTGTACATAATGCCCACAAAAAATGCAAATTAATCCAACCTTCCTTAGCCAGCAATGAAGCAGGTTTAAATTAACCCAGGTTATGTGCAATTGCCACATGCTATATATACACAATTGAACACTCACTGTAACTGAGCATGCAATAACTTTAGATTATCAGGACTTGTGTTGAATTCTCAGAAGTCCACCTACAGAGCTTTTTATAAGACTTCACTGACTAATTGTTTATCAAGACATGATTAGGAATTTGCTTAATTCCATGACATCATATGTCTACTTTGAGTCTAGAAATAAAGATTAATCAGGAATAAACACATTTACAAAAAAAAAGAAAAAAAAGAGAGAATTCCTATTCTTAAGTCTACTAATTCAAGGCAAGCATTTAATATGCTACTAAATTAAATAAATGATTCTCATTATTCTTTCTCCAGGTTGCTGGCTAAAATTATAGTATGATGTGAAAACTGAGAATGTTTACTTTCCAGCAGTATGACGGGTTATTGAGATGTGAAAACTGAGAATGTTTACTTTCCAGTAGTATGACGGCTTGTTCATGCAAAGATATTTAGTGAATTACAGACAAAACAGTCTTTAAACCACTCCATTTTTATTCCAATTTCTCAAATATTTTAATTATATTTTCCATGGTAAAAATAAATTATCTATTTTTGTAAATAACATGACTCAATTTTACATCATGCTAGATAGAATGCCAGAGGGAATTGCTCCAGTGAGTAAATATGCAGAGTCATAACTCTAAACAATCTTTTATAATAGTGATTGTAGAGTGCACAGTGTGTCCTTACAATTCTCTAAGCCACTAGTCACCTAACTTATCACCAGAGAAGTTCACCTACAACCTTGCCTCAGTGTAAGTCAGAACTAAGCAGGTCAACACCTGTTTTACATGTAAGTCTGGGCAAGATCTTCAGAGTAAGAAAGTCCAGTCATACGCATACTTTGAACACACATAACTTAGAAAATTGATTACTTGGCACTGCCTCCACTAGCCACTGCCTCCAACACTTCATTTAAAGTCTCAGGAGGACCGAGATTTAACATTTGCTTGAGGTATCAGACAGATTTTGAAATCCTCCTCAGTAGCAGGACATTCAAACATGCATTTATCACTATCTCTTAAGTGCCTTTGAGTGGCTCTGTATTTATGGGGAGGTGACCATTTCCTTATCCTCCTGCTGAAGGAGTACTACATCACAGTGAAAAGAAAATTAACAAGAACAGGAAAAAGCCCAAAGAGAGAATATGATTTTCAAATAAAGTGATTCAAATTGAACTCCAGGATGTAAAAATCTCTCCAGTTTTTTCTATGCACTAAGCAATATGGATCTCTTACTTAGCACCACAGGAGCTGAGGTCCATTTTGCATCTCATACATCTCAAATTTTTGACTGACACTCAAGGGCTGACCTTTTCAACAATAATATCACAACAAAGTCCCTTTACATCCCACTCCAAATCCTTTTTATGATGCAGAAAACAAGACTGAAAATTTTACTAATTGTACTCTAACAGCTATTTTACAAGACAACACTTAGAAATGCATCCCACTAAATGCACTGTTGTTAAGTTAAAACTGTTATAATTAAAAATGTTAGAGGGATGACTTTAAAAACATCTTATAAAGTACAGCACTCAGCATTGAAAAGTTGATATCAACACATACTAAAACATTACTTTTTCTCGAGTATCAACTCCAAAGTTTCTAGACTTTTACAGGAAATACCACACCCCCAGGCTAAAAGTCTTTGCAAAGTCAATCAGAAGTTATTAAATGTCCCTTGCCTCTCAGAATTTTGACACAGTCCTTGGATTATGTAATTGTGTAACACTTCTCTGCCACCCCCCGCCCAATGTTCCTCCAGTTTACAGGAGGTATCTGCTCTGGAAATGAATCAGAAGCCATTCCTAAGGCTGTAAGGTCTGCTGTACACATGACACTGAAGTCCAAGCAAAGACAAAGAAAATACGAAAGAGGCTTCAGATCATATAGCAGGAAACAGAGAAATGCCACTCCTGGGAATCTCATTCTATTTTTATTACCAATGGTAAATATTTCTGTGTTCCTTTTATCCTGCAGGCTCCAAAGCCTAATATGAACAAGCACTGATTAGTCATATTTGTAACCAAAATTAACAAAATCTGTTCTACTATTACCATACAAAACATGATGCAAGAAAAAAAAAAAAGAAAGCCAGTTCATTTAAAATTAAGGTTCATCTCAGTACTCAACTTATGTGATTACATACTACCCTCAAAAACATTTAAAAAATAAGCATTTGTGGAATTACAATATTATAGTACAGACCACAGAAAAGTCTAAAAGGAAATTAAGACTTCTATCTCTGGAGCAGAGCTTCATGACATGAAACAATTCAGGCAAAAGGCTACACACTGAACACCAGAGAGAAATCAAAATGTTTAATATATTAAAAGACAGGACTGAAAGCAATCTCCAGAGTTTATTCCTTTCCCCAAGGCAGATGCAACAGTATCTATGGCAAATACTTTCATTTACATTCATATAATCTGTTGTACTAAAAAAAAAATTAAAAACACAATTCAACTTACTTTACACTATCAGTTGTCAGTAAAAAAGGGATGACACACTTAAGAGTACCACAATGCATTCACAAAGGTGGCACACATACCTACACAGGTAATCTGAACTACAGAATCTCGTATCATTTGCTCTTACAAGAAATAGTCCAAATTACTAAGCTTTTTTTTTCCCACCCCTACATAATTTTCTCAGTTCAGGGAAAAAAACTAAAAAAAAAAGAACAACTCAAACAATGAATTCCTCTGTGTGAAATAATGCTTCTTTGCTCAGCCAATCTTTGTTTTGTACTTCTGGCTTCTCAAGCAATTTCTTCTCCTTCCCCTCTCTGGCCTCTCTCAGAACACACTTCCCATCCGTTCTCATCCCTAAACTGCTTCCCTTGACTGTACGCGCAAATTTTTTTGCTTTGGCTTCTTCATAAGGCTGTTTCATAGCTCCTTAATGCCTTCTTAAGGGCATTTGCATCTGCCCCACCAGCTCCTTTATCCCGTCACCACAGTTCAGTTATTATTTCATAGAACAATAGAATGAATCCGGGTTGGAAGGAACCTTAAAGGTCATCCTTCCTGCCATGGGCAAATACACCTTCCACTAACCCCATCCAACCTGGCCTAGGGATGGGGCAGCTACAATTTCTCTGGGTAACATATTTACTAAGTGTCTCACACTGTCACAGTAGGAAATTCCTTCCTAAAACCTAATCTAAACCTTCTCTCTGTCATCTTAAAGCCATCCCCTGCTGTCCCAGCACTATATGCCCTTGTAAAAGACCCCTCTCCAGCTTTTGAGAAATACCTCACTTATACCGAAAGGTGCCATGAAGCCTCTCCCCAGAGCCTTCTTTCCTTCAAGCTGAACAACCCAAATTCTCTCAGATTGTCTTCACAGAAGATGTGCTGATCATCTTAAGGAGTGGTCCTGCTCCTTAAGAACTTCAAAGCTCCTGCCTTCTCCCAATTCCTACCCTTCAAACTCCATTCCTTCCCCATCCAAGTTCAGTTCCAGTTCATTACTCTCCTTCTCTATATGCTCACCCTTCCATCTCTATATGCTCACCCTTCCATCCATCTGCAATTTCACTTTTTGTCTTTTACACACACAAATTAATCTGTATTGTGGCTAAGCAGAGAATGGACACCATAAAACTAAGAGTTTGTACATCTATATTACTGCTTAGAACTTTTTAGGAAAGCTCTGTGGTGCACACAAACATTTTTAACAATAGTGCCTACAATCAGGGAAGTCAGTTAATTCTTTCAGACAGTTATAATTTGCCCAATTTTTTGAAAGCTTTTCCAATGACAATAAAATGCACATCCTTAATATAAAAAGTCAACTCACACTGAAATTCTAAACTCCTTTTCCCAAAGAACAGCAGTACTCCAATTGCTTGAAAAAAGGGTCAGGAATAGTTTTTAAACATTCTTTCCTCTATCACCAACCCTCAGATGCCAGTGAACTATGTTCATCCCCAACAACTTTAAACATTATTCAGAGAATAAGTCAATAAAAGAGCATTCACTTAACAGGGAAGATTTTGGCCCAAATGATAGAAGTTTGGCAAAGTCAGAAGCAAAATCATTGCCTTTAAATAGTACATCAGTAATGAGGAACCTCAGAGAGAACCTCCTACCTACATGCAAGGAGAAACATGCATTCTTGAAGTCAGCTAGTAAATCTGTTAAGCAATGCTTCAAACAGCTGTAACTGCCAGATTTTAACAGGATAAATGAAGTTGTGCTATGTTACAGGTTATGCCTCAACATAGGCTTTTAAAAGAAACTGCCAGGAAGAGCTGACCATTACTGATCACACTAGCAGGAAAAAAACCCATTTTGCATTTTTTCAAAAGAAGGAAAAAAAAAAAAAGGAAATATGGCATCCACGCAGTAAAAAGCAATTACAACGCCTTCGTTTTAACTAGAAACTTAACAAACACATCACCAAGCACATTTTAAATTTTCCCTTCAGAAAAAAAACAAAACAACAAAGTTTAAAAAGAATCAAAGATTTTAGATCTCAACAAAGAATTCCCCATAAGTTCTCACTACAGTCTCATTAGAATCTCATCAAAACTTTTCCAGTTTTCAGACTACAAAAAGCAGGTTCCAGATTTTTTTTCTCAGCAATTTTTTAAAGTTAGCTGCTGTACACAGCATCTGGCGAGGGCCCTCTACATTCTTCCTCCTATCCTCAATATCCAGAAAGCATATCTGAGCATATCTGATGAAAAAGAGAAAGCAACACATCTGAATGGAGAAATAACATGAAAAAAAAGTGTCCAGTCTTATTAAGTCATAAGACTTGAAAACAAAATTTCAGAGACAGAGTACAAAATTTCAGAGACAACCTCATCCTTTCTGAAGTCAACATAGAGGAAAGACTGAGTTCAAACATGAGAGATAGAGACTGAATATCACAGACATAGGTTGGTTATTCAGTGAGTTTGAGGGGGGAAAAAGGGAGGAAAAAAGGTTAGTACTACAAAAAGAAGCATCAAAGTATTAAGACATGTCAGAATTATGATTGCTTATACCTACATTTTATTTCCTTGTGCATTGTGACAGTCATTGATTAAATGACCATATACCATTTCTTGTTATTCACAGGATCACTGCACAATATATGGCATATGACATATATGTCATGAAACACAAACTTACAAAGCAAAAGGAGGTGCCTTATGTGGAACATAAGACCTTCCTAAGGAATGTGAATAAAACATAGTTAATAAAACCAATTCACTGAGAACTTCACATTCAAAACATCTTTTGCCAAAAACTGACATTTATGAGAATCAACTCTTCTTAAAAAAAAAATCAAAACCAAAACAAACTAACAAAAAGCCTCCACTAATGCACTCTCATAGAAAACCTTCACAAGATAGAAAGAGAAGTTGCTAAGACTAAAGTGCTACCTATTCTGCCTGTTCCATAATGTACTCACAGTCCCTGACTAATGCTTTGAGTATGATACAAAAAACTACAGGGGAAGAAAAAAGTTCCAAGAACTTCTGCGCCTGATACAATTACGAATTTGAGTCTGGACTTCCCACATCCTCAAAGCAATTTTCTGGCCAAGAAATGCCCTTGTTGCACCTCAGTACAGCCTTGCTTCACTAACAGCCTTAGAGGAGTCTGAAAACTGACTGACACGGCACTCGTGCAGTGACATGGCACTGAGTGCAGAGGTGGGCATTCAAGCACTGTACATCAAGTGCAACAATTATTAGGAGCCAAGAATCCCAACCCAAAGCTTAGGATACCTTCCAACAAGAACTAGCAATCCTAAAGAGTAACATTTTATATCTTTGTGTTCAATATTGTAGCCACAATATTTAGTTACTTGAGGTAAAGATCTCGGTTCTGCTCCTGGATAAACCTTTAAGAGATAGATGGCGATTCAATTTTAGGTCCTTAGGGCAGGAAGCCCATTCTTGTTGGCATGATCAAAAGAGTTGAAATTTAATAGATGTTTAAGGCCTTCAGTGAAAACCCATTCTACAGTTCTTGGAGCCTCAGGAGGAGAAACAATGAGCCTAACAACTTGAAGTGTAGAACACACATGACAACAAATAAGGCCAACAAAAACAATGTTATGAACTTCCTCAGTGCTGTAAAGTAACTTTAAAAGTCTGAAGAGTAAAGCATATCACATTAGATAAGATTTACAAGCTTTTAAAATTCACTATTTTGATTCTGTTTCAGTCTTTCATCTATAAAATTGAAGAAATATTTTACAGATGTGCAAAAACAAAGCTCTCTGATGTCAGCAAAGTACCTTGTTTTGAGATAATTCTACAAATGAAAATATGAAAATACTTCAGCCTTCCTCAAGGACTGGGATGTTCACAGCAGGTAATAAGGCAGCAGGCTATACCCTGAATGATAAGCACATAAACTAGGTTATAAGAGTATAGAGGTCAGCTGGCATTTCCCATGCACTGGATGAGGCAGTGACCTGGGGCTCTGAGGGCAGGGTTGAGTACTGTTGAGCAGCTAAAGGCCCAGTTCCTCAGTCTGCTCCTTCCTTACACGACTCCCTTGTTTTGAAGCCTAGGGCTTTCTGACACTGTTCCTCTAAAACCCATTGCATGTCTACATACACACTGCTACAAAAACCAAAGTGCTTCAAAACAAACCACCGCAATAAAATGAAAAATGTAATTACCTACTTGTATAAAAAAAATCAGAGATCTCGGATAATTTGCACTTAAAACTGTCACAAATTCTAGAGACCATACAATGAACATTTTCTGGTATTTTTTATTACTTCAATGTGAAAACTGGTCAACCCAGGACACATATTTACATTTTTTTGAAGTTATTTGTGTAGACCAGGTAATCACCTTAAAATACAGTATCAACAACCACATTCAATGTCACTGGAATGCCTTTTAGTTTGCACACACAGGTGGGCCAAAATCCTTTCCTCCCTCCCTTTTGCTGGGGAGATTTTCCACGGTTAACAGCAGGGACAGGAAGCAAAACACAAATCACAGGTCCTGCACAATATCCTCAAATGCAATTTCCTTACTCACAGGGTGTCATACATGTCAATGTGTAGCACTTCTTTCACGCCTACTTTGGGGGTCAGGATCAGCTACTATGAAGTATGTTTGCAATAGAAAGAAAATTATACAAATGTAGATGAATTATATTAAGGATTTTGCAACTGTTAAATACTTCTTTTCTTTATTTCAAGACTACTCCCTTTTCATTATTAAAAGGGATCATTATTGTACAGAGTTATTAGCGACAATACATAGGTATAACCAATTCCAAGCATTTCCTCACAGGTATCTCTCTGCAATTGAGCGTTCACTACTGCTGATGTTTCAAAATCAGAAGTAAACCTAACCTGAACAACTTCTAACAAAGGTAAAGGAAAAACAAGATCAAAAATAAGTGGTATGATATTGAAATCGCCAATGTTTCAAAAGTTACATATTTTTAGTGTTTTGTGATACTTAACAGCCATCCTAATGCCAGATGACCCACCTCACCCTTAGCAGTCAACAAATTCTAAAGCTATCACTATTCACATTTTTCTGATTAAGTATGCCCATAGTTATCCAAATTACACACACTCAGGAATATTACACACTCCTCTAACATAATTTCTAGAAATCATAAAGCTGTGATTTGGAAGATTTAATTTCTTTCCTAGATCCAGATATTCAGGACAGAGGTACATTTTTTTCTCCCTAGTTACAGCAATTATCCAAAAACTTCACATGTTGTGCAGTATTTATGAAATATTAATATAAATTTTATATAGTCAAATTAACACTTTGTAGTATAATAGACATGAAAGTTCAGTTGCTACTGAACATATAAAAATAGGAATACAATTTCTAGCTCAAATCAATTCATATTTTTCACCTAGTATCTTCCAAAACATAACTTATTTATATTGTGAGGACTATATACATGAAACACTTAGGATTAAAGTTTTGTTACCTTAACAATCACACTAACACAACAACACAAACACAGAAAAAACTTCTGTCCTAAGGAAATTACTAGCTATGGCCTTGATTCTGGAAGAGTTGTATGAACATTTATGTACAAGAAATCTCAAACATAAGGTTTCATGGGGTACCTGTGTTCTTATATAGGGCTTAAAGGTATATAATTTAGGGCTTAGGTATATAATTTTGCTTCTCTGATCCTTGCAATGTTTAAGTTTTGACTTTTTCTAAGTCAAAACTTAAATATAGCAACTTTTAAAAAAATTATTATTTTACTGGAATGCCTGTTCCTATGTCTTGATTTTAAAGTAGTATAAAAACAGCTTGAATCGACAGCAAAAAAGACTTCAGGAAGACATTTTTGTTGGAATAACTTTAGGTAAAATGTTCAAGAAGTTGAGAGAAAAAAAACAACCTATACAGAGGAAGCAAATTCAAAATGTACAAAGCAGGAAAAAGTACAAAATAAAACACAGAAAGAAGTATTTTCCTCTTTTTGATAGAATAATAGTTACAACTAGGATCTTGAGAATAATTAATTTTGTATTTTTGCAACACCAATACAATAAATACATTGTCCTTAAGCAGCTAACTCCTGTGATAAACACTGGACCAGGAGAAGATCCTAACATCAGGAAAAAAGTAGTATGAAAGTGCCACAGGCCTGCTTTCACACATGTATACACACACACTTTTAAATATGCTAAAATACACAACCCAAAAGAAAAATAAGTCCTCTTATAAGTATTTCAACTTTAAATATTTCTGTAAAACGATATAACTGTGATCAAGCAACCAATTCAAGATTAACCACATATGGCTAATAACAGCAAACCCAAAAATTAATTACAAACAAAAACAGACAATATCTTATATATCCCTTTATAAATACATCTATTTTTCATTCCAGAAATGTGCATCGGTTCTGATGAAAAAAAAAAAAAAAGGAAAAAAAGCGTGCTGTAAACATAACCACACAACCTTGGCAAGATAAACTTGACAGGAACTGTGTAACTACAGCAGCTCATTTCCTGCTCATATCTAGGATATTTAAAGCAAACCTCCTTAAATTAAAAATCAGTCAGAAAAGTTCACTACTTGTTAGCTTAACAAACACATTCTCAGAACAGCAGCCGCGAGAAACAGAGACGAAAGAAACGCTAGGGCTGTAATGTCGCTTCCTGATGATGAAAACGACCCAAGAACTACAACTACTTCTGCACAGTCCTTTCTTTCCCGTGAAGCAGAGTTACAATCGGTCTCCACGCACGCTACGGGGCAAAAGCAAACAGCCATTCCGCTGTTACGCACCGAGGTGGGGACAGTTAGAGACGACTAGTGGCTCCCTCTGCATTTCACAAAGTTTAAAAATAAAAAGCTGCTTTTTCGAACTGTAAATGGTTCCTCTCCACGCACGTAGGCCTGAGGCCCTGTTGCAAACAGTGTCTAACAGGACCAGGCAGCACAAAGACAGGAATGGGAGATTAGTGGGAGGAAGGGAGGCCGGGATTGGGGCTCAGCAGGATCTTCTGGCTTTTTAAAATTCAAACTGCTCCCTGACCAATACAAATCACGGACATGCTACTGACTAATACACGGATTTACAGCATTAAAAACACGCCTTCTACGTGACAGCTATATTAACTTCACCCTTTTAAACATGTATCAGCGCAGGCGGGAAGCACCATAGCAGAGTTTTATTTACAAGACTCTGAACACAATGCACCAGAAAGTTACTCTATTAGATACAGTAACCACATATTATAACAACAAATCTACCTGAACAACTAAAAAACATGCTGAAAATGTAACGAATTATGTAATATCAATAATCATTTGCCACTAACAAAATTCCTTTCTACAAAGATGGAAACTTTGTATTTTAAATTTTCCTGCAACTATGTAATTTCTGTAGAAGTACTTTTATTAGTGCACAGGGTGCTTGTTTAAATGTGCCTGAAGTTTTAGCAACACAACTCTACCACTTATAAGTCCAAGATTTACTTTATTGTAAATCAGCTACCCTTTATTTACAAAGACCTGAGACTAATAAACAGTCATTTTCAAAACACATTTGAATTGTAAAAATGACACCTAATTGCACATTCAAATATCATGGACACAAACAGCCAATAACAATCTCGGGATCTCAAGTGATATTGCCTGACAAGAAATGATGACACTTTTTAAGCATTCCCCACATCTCACTTAAAAAATTTACACTGGATTCTCAAGTACTTTGGTTAGGATCTCATCTTCACCTTGGTCCCTTAAATGTCATAAACACAGCACTTTGCACACGATCCCTTGCCTGTTTTCCGTTTGTTAGAAGCAGAAAATGGTATTTCTTCTTTTAACATACATTCCTGTAAGGTATACAACACAGACACCAAAATTGTGGAGTAGTCAATACAATATGTTTGCCTATCTGTATTTCCTGGGTCTGCAGGTGTCCGTGTTTTGTCAATCATCCTTAAAGCATTATTTTATTCTATAAATACACTAAGTCATTAACATACTAATCAATAATGTTATTCGGAAATGAAATGTCTGTAGATTATAGAACTAAAAGCATTTAAACTTTTGAATGCTCAGAATACACTTGGTTAGAAGAATAAGGTAATAGCAAAGAGAAGTGGCATTTTTGTTCCTGACTATTTATATTGTCTCTCCTCCCCAATGCCCCCACTTACTCCTGGCCCACTTCAGAGGGCTGTCTGCGCTGGGACCCTCCTTCCTTGCCCTAGGTGAAGTTGTAAATATGGCAAAGGATCAGTGCACATTTGCGATTAATTGTATTGTTTCCTCCTCCTCCTGCTCTTTTCGGGTTGAGGCCTGTCACTGAGCAGCCGCTTCGCCTTTCTAATCCCCGAG